>RXID01015668.1:32500-60000 GCA_005019695.1 Trichopus zeylanicus subsp. travancoricus | reverse complement strand
AGCCGTAGTAGCTGTAGGAGTAGTAGTAGTATTAGTGGCAGTACTAGTAGTAGAAATAGCAGTAGTAATAGTAGTGGTAGTAGTAATAGCAGCAAAAGCAGTAGTAGCAGTAGTTGTTGCAGTAGTAGTAGTTAGTAGTAGTAGTCATAGTAGTAGTAATAGCAGTACTAGTAGTAGAAAAAGTAGTAGCAATAGAAGCAGCAGCATAGCACTATTAGCAGTCGCACGAGCAGCTGTAGTAATAGTAGTAGCATTTTGCAGTAGTAGTAGCAGGAGCAGCAGCAGCAGTAGTAATTGTAGTAGTAGCATTTGTAGAAGTAGCAGTAGCTGTATTAGTAGTTGTAGTAGTTGCAGTAGTAGTAGAAGTTGAAGTTGTAGTAGTAGTGGTAGTGGCAGTTATTGTAGTAGCAGTAGTAGTAGCAGTAGTAGTAGCAGCGATAGTGCAAGTAGTAGCAGTAGTAGAAGTAGTAGTTGCAGTAGTAGCAACCGTAGTAGTTGTAGTGGTAGTAGCAGTAGTAGCAGTAGCACTAGTAGAAGTAGTAATAGTAGTAGTTAGTTGTAGTAGTAGTAGTAATAGTAGTAGCAGCAGAATCAGTAGAAGCAGTAGTAGAAGTAGTAGCAGAAGTAGTAGTAGTAGTAGTAGTAGTAGTAGTCGTAACAATCATAGTAGTAGTAGTAGTAGCACTAGTAGTAGAAGTTGTAGTAGTAGAAGTAGCACTAGTAGCAGTCGTAGCAATCATAGTAGTAATAGTAGTAGCATTTGCAGTTGCAGCAGCAGCTACAGTAGTTGTTGTAGTAGTAATAGTGGTAGCAGTAGTAGTAGCAGTAGTAGAAATAGTAGTAGTTCTTATAACATAAGTAGTGGTATTAGTAGTACTAGTAGTAGCCGCAGTAGTAGTAGTAGCAATGTTAGTAGTAGTAATAGCAGTTGTAGTAGAAGTAATAGTAGGAGTAACAATAGTAGTAGCAGCATCATCAGTAGCGGAAGCTGCAACAACAACACTAGTAGAAGTAGAAGTAGTAGTAGTAGTAGTAGTCGTGGTGGGATTGCCTGTCACAGCTGTTGTAGTAGGAGCAACAGTTGCAGTAGAAGTAGTAGTAGTTGTAGTAGTAGTAAAAAGTAATAGTAGTACCCATAGTGGCAGTAGTACTAGTAGTAGTAGTATTAGTAGTTGCAGCAGTAGTAGCAGTATATTAGCTATAGAAGTAGTAGTAGTAGTAGTAGTAGTAGTGGCTGAAGTAGTGGTAATATGAGAAGTAGTGATAATAGTTATAGTAGCAGTAGTAGCAGCAGCAGTTGTAGTAGTAGTAGATGTATTAGTAGCAATAGTTATTGTTTTAGAAGTAGTCATAGTAGTAGTAGAAAAAGTAGTCATAGTTGTAGTCTTAGCAGTAGTTGTAGTAGTACGAAAAGTGGCAGTTGTTGCTGTAGTAGCTATAGGAATAGTAGTAGTGGTGGTAGTAGTAATAGTAATAGTAATAGTAAAACTAGTAGCTGTTGCAGTAGAAGTAGTAGTTGTAGTAGTAGTTGAAGTGGTAATAGAAGAAGTAGTCGTAGTGCCTGTAGTCTTAGTGGCTTTAGTCGTAGTAGTAGTAGTAGTACTACTACTAGTTGTAGTAGTAGTTGTAGCAATACTAAGAGTAGTAGTAGTAGTAGTAGAAGTGGTAGTGGTAGCAGTGGTAGAAGCAGTAGTAGTAGTACTTGTAGTAGTAGTAGTGGGAGGAGGAGGAGGAGGAGGAGGAGTAGTGGTACTTGTAGTAGTAGCTGTAGGAGCTATTGAAGTAGTAGTGGTAGCAATAATATTGCTAGTAGTAGTAGTAGTAGTAGTAGTAGTAGTAGTAGTAGTAGCAGTAGTTGTTGTTGTTGTAGAAGCAGTAGTAGCTATAGCAGAAATAGTTGCAGAAGTATGTGGAAGTAGGGGAAGTAGTAGTAATAGCTGTAGCAGCTATAGTAGAAGTAGCAATGGTACTAGTAGTTGAAGGTGTAGTAGTATTAGTAGTAACAAAGGTTGTAGTTGTAGTAGCAATAGTTGTGGTAGTAGTATTAGCAGCAGTAGTAATAGCCGTAGAAGTAACAGTAGCAGTTGTAGTAGTTGTAGTAGTTGCAGCAGCAATAGCAGGAGTTGCAGTAGTAGCAGTATAGGTGGTAATAGTAGTAGTAGTAGTAATTATTGTCGTACTAGTTGTACTAGTAGTAGCATTCGTTATCACAGAAGTAGTAGTTGTTTTATTAATAGTGGTAGCTGAAGAAGCAGCAGAAGCAAACGTAGTAATAGTAGTAGTTGTAGCAGCAGTTGTAGGAGCAGTAGCAACATTAGTAGTTGTAAGAGGAGTACTAGTAGTGGGTGTAGTAGTAGCAGCACTAGTAGTAGTAGTGGTTGTAGTAGTAGCCCTAGTAGTACCTGTGGCAGTAGTAGCAGTTGTAATAGTAGTAGCAGCAGAAGCAGTAGTACTACTAGGAGTAGTAGTAGTAGCAGCAGTCGCAGTTGTGATAGTAGTAGTAATAGTAGTAGTTGTGGTAGAAGTAGTAGTAGCAGCTGTAGCAGCGGCAGGAGTAGTAGTAGTATTAGTAGTTGCAGCAGGCACAGTAGTATTAGTAGTAGGAGGAGGAGGAGGAGCAACAGTAGTAGTTGAAACAATAGCAGTAATAGCAGTTGTGGCAGTAGTAGTACTAGTTGTAGTAGCAGTAGCAGTTGCAGTAGTAGGAGTAGTAGTAGTAGTAGTATTTATAGCTGTAGCAATAGCAGTAGTAGTAGCAATTGTAGTAGTAGGAGTAGAAGTAGTTGGAGTAGAAGTAGCAGTTGTAGCAGTAGTTGTTGTAGCACTAGTTGTAGTAGCAGTAGTACCTGAATTAGTAGTTATAGTAGTAGTAATAGTAGTTGCTATAGCAGTAGCAGTAGCAACAATAGTATTAATAGTAGTAGCAGTTGTAGTTGTAGTAGAAGTAGTAGCACTGGTAGTAGTAGTCGTAGTAGATGTAGTTGTAGAAGTAATACTTTTAGTAGTAGTAGTGCTAGTAGTACTAGTAGCAGTAGCAGTAGCAGCAATAGAAGAAGCTATTGTAGTAGCCATAACAAAAGTAGTAGCAGTACTAGTAGTAGTAGAAGTAGTAGTAGTAGTAGTATTGGAAATAGAAGGAGGAGGAGGAGTAGTAGTAGTCGTAGAAGCAGCAGTATTTGTTGTTGTTGTAGTTGTTGTTATTGTAGTAGCAGCAGTAGTAGTAGCTGTACTTGCAATAGTAGTAGTAGTTGTAGTAGAGGGCGCAGTAGTAGCAATAGTAGTAGTTGTTGTTGTTGTTATTGTTGGTGTTGTAATTTTAGTAGTAGCAGCAGTAGTAGTAGCATCTGTAGTAGTGGTAGCAGAAGTAGCCGTTGTAGCTAAAGTAGTAGCAGTAGTAGCAATCGTAGCAGTAGTAGCAGTAGCAATAGTAGTAGTAACTGATAGTAATAGTAGTAGTTGTGATAGTAGTTGTTGTTGTTGCAGTAGTAGTAGTAGTAAAATGAGTAGTAGCAGTAGGAGTAGTAGCATTAATAGTAGCAAAAGTAGTGACAGTAGTAGCAGTAGTAGCAATTGTAGTAGTGGCAGTAGGAGCTATAGCAGTCGCTATAGTGGCACTAGTAGTAGTAATAGTGGTAGCTATAGTAGTAGTTGTTGTAGTAGTAGTAGCAACAGCAGTAGCAATAGCAATAGCAGTAGGTATAGTAGTAGTACCTATTGTTGTATTAGTAGTACTAGTAATAGTTGTTGTAGTAGTAGTAGAAGTAGTAGCAGTAATAGCAGTAGCATAGAGTAGCAATAGAAGCAGTAGTAGTTGTAGTAGTAACAGAAGTAGTACTAGTAGCAGTAGAGTAGAGCAGTAGTAGTAGTAGTGGTAGTCGTGGTAGGAGCAGTTGTAGTGGTAGTAGTAGAAGATGTAGTAGTAACAGTAGCAGTAGCTGTAGTAGTAGTAGTTATTGTACTATGAGGAGTAGTAGTAGTAATAGTACTAGTAGAAGTGGTAGTTGTTATTGTTGTTACTGCAGCAATAGAAGTAGTACTTGTAGTTGTGGTATTAGTAATAGTGGTGGTGCAAGTAGCAATAGTAGTAGCAGTAGTAGTTGTAGCAGTGATAGAAGTGGTAGTAATAATAGTAGTAGTTGTTGTAATATTAATTGTAGTTGTAGTAGTAGTAGTTGTTGTTGTTATTGTAGTAGTAGCAGCAGTAGTAGTGTTTGTAGAAGTAGTAATAGTAGTAGTATTAGTGGCAATAGTAGCAGCAATTGTTGTAATAGTAGTTGTACTAGTTGTAGTAGTAGCAACAACACTCTTAGTAGTGGTTGTAGTAGAAGTAGTAGCAGTAGTAGTAGTAGGCGAAGTAGTAGAAGTACTAGTAGAAGCAGTAGTAGAAGTAGTGTAGTTATGGTGTTGGTAGTAGTAGCAGTAGTAGTAGTGATAGCGTAAGTAGCTGTAGTGCTAATAGTTTTAGTTGTGGAAGGAAAAGTAGCAGTAGTATTTGTAGTTGCAGTTGTAGTAGCAGTAGTAGTTGTAGCAGAAGTGGCAACTATAGTAGCAGTAGTGGTGGTGGTAGTAGGAGTTGTGGTGGTAGTAGTAGTAGTAGTAGTAGAAGCAACAATAGCAATAGCAATAGTCGTAGTAGTAGTAGTAGTATTATGAGTAGAAGTTGTGGTAGTAGTGGCAGTAACAGTAGTAGTAGTAGTAGTAGTAGTAGTAGTAGTAGTAGTAGTAGTAGTAGTAGTAGTAGTAGTAGTAGTAGTAGTAGTAGGAATAGTCGTAGTAGCAATAGTAGTATTATTAGTCATAGTAGTAGCAGTAGTGGTAGTAGCACTAGCAGTAGTCGTAGCAATATTAGTATGTATAGTAGTAGTTGCATTAGTAGTAGTAGTAGTAGTTGCAGCAGTAGTAGTAGCAACAGTTGTAGTAGCAGTCGTAGTAGTAATAGTAGTAGTAGCATCAACAACAACAGTAGCAGTAGTAATAGCCATAACAGCTGTAGTGGTAGTAGTGGTAGTAGTAGTAGCAACAATAGCAGCAGTAGTGATAGGAATAGTAGTAGGTATAGTATTAGGAACGTTAGTAGCAGTCGTAGCATTAGTGGTAGTAGTAGTAGCTGTAGTAGGAGTAGTTGTTATTTTAGTAGTAGTTGTACAAGTAGTTGTTGTTGTTGTAGTACTAGCAGTAGTAGCAGTAGAGTAGTAGCACAAGTAGTAGTAGTTGTAGTAATAGTAAAAGTTGTACTAGAAGGAATAGAGCAGTGCTAGCAGTAGAGGTGGTCGAAGTAGGAGTAGTTGTAGTGGTAGTCATAGAAGATGTAGTAGTAGAAGTAGTTGTGGCTATAGTAGCGTTCGCAAAAGTTGTTGTCAAAGAAGTAATAGCAGTAGCAGTAGTACTAGGAGTAGTAGAATAGTAATAGCAGTAGTGTAGTGGCAGTTTTTGTTATTGCTCCTGCAGCATTTGAAGTAGTTGCTGTAGTTTTTTGTAGTAGTAGTAGTGGTTGTAGTAGTTGTAGTTGTTGTTATAGTAGTATTAGTAGTAGCAACAGTAGTAGTAGTAGTAGTTGTAGTAGTAGTAGTAGTAGTAGTAGTAGTAGTAGTAGTAGTAGAAGAAGAAGAAGAAGAAGAAGCAAAAGCAATAGTAGCCGTAGTTGTAGTAGTAGGTATAGTAGAAGTGGTCATCGTAGTAGTTGGGGTAGTAGAAGCAGTAGTAGTAGTCGTTCTTGTACTAGTTGTATTTTTAGTAGCAATAGTAGCAGTCCTAACTGTAGTAGCAATAGTAGTAGTAGCATAGTAGCGATAGTAGCAATGGTGGTAGTAGTAATAGCCATAGTCATAGTAGTCACAGTAGTAGCAATAGTACCGATAGTGGCTATGGTAGTAGTAACAGTAGCAGTGGTATTAGTTGTAGCAGTAGTAGTTGTACTCATAGTACTAGAATTAGTAGGAGAAGTAGAGTAGTAGCAGTAGTAGTAGTGCTTGTAGTAGTAGTAGCAGTAGCAGTAGTGAAAGTAATAGTCGTCATAATAGTAGCAGCAGCAGTCATGGTAGGAGAAATTGAGTAGTAGAAGTAGCAATAGTCATAGTAACAGTGGCTGTATTAGTAGTAGTGGTGGTTCTACAGTAGAAGTAGTAGTCATAGTAGTAGTACTTGTAATAGTAGTAGTAGTAGTAGCAAAAATAGAAGTAGTATTAGTAGTGGTGGTAGTAGTTGTAGTAGTAGTAGTAGTTGTTGTTGTTGCTATTGTAGTAGTAGTAGCATTAATAACAGTAGCGGCAGTAATAGCAGTAGTAGTATTTGTGCAATAGTAGTAGCAGTAGAAGTAATAGTAGTACTACTATTTGTAGTACTCGCAATTATAGGTGTAGTCACAATTGTAGTAGTAGTAGTAGCAGTAGTAGTACTATCAGGCGAAGTAGTAGAAGTAGTAGTAGAAACAATAGTAGAAGTAGTAGTAGTTATGGTGGTAATAGTAGTAGTGGTAGCAATAGTAGTTGTAGTATCAGTATAAGTAGTAGTAGCAGCAGCAGTAGCAGTTGTAGTGGTAGTAGCCGAAGTAGTGGCCTGTGTAGGAGACACAGCAGTAGCAGTATTAGTTGAAGTAGTAGCTGAAGCAGTAGTAGTAGTAATAGTAGTAGTAATAGTAGTAGTGAAAGCTGCAGCAGCAGTAGTAGCAGCAGAAGCAGCAGTAGCAGTAGTAGTAGCAGTAGGAGACGTCATAGGAGTTGTAGTAGTAGTAGCAACAACAACAATAGTAGTGGTTGTTGTAGTAATAGTAGTTATAGTAGTAGTAGTAGTAGCGGTGGTAGTAGCAACAGTAGTACTCGTAGTTGTAGCTATTGTAGTAGAAGTAGTAGGTGTAGTAGCAATAGTAGTAGAAGTAGCAGTAGCAGTAGTAGGGATAGTTGCAGTAGCAGCAGCAATACTACTACTAGTAGTAGTTGTTGTTGTAGTGATAGTAGTAGTAGCGGTAGTAGCAGCAGTTGCAGTACTAGTAGTAGTAGCAATTGTAGTAGAAGAAGTAGTAGGTGTAGTAGCAGTAGTAGTAGAAGTAGCAGTAGCGGTAGTAGGGCTAGTACTAGTAGTAGTAGTAGTAGCAGCAGTAGTAGTAGGAGTAGCAACAGTAGTTGGAGAAGTAATAGTTGGAGTTGTAGTAGTTGTAGTAGGAGTAGCAATAGTAGTAGCAGTAGTAGGAGTAGTAGGATTAGCAGCAGTAGTAGCAGTAGTAGGATTAGTAGTAGTAGTAGTATTTGTAGTCGTAGTATTACTATTAGCTAGAGCAGTAGTAATAGTAGTAGTAGTAGTTGCAATAGTAGTAGTTGTTGTCATCGTCGTCGTCGTCATTGTTTTTGTTGTTGTAGTAGTAGTAGTTGTAGTAGTTGTAGTTGTAGTAGTAGTAGTAGTAGTAGCAGTAGTAGTAGTAGTAGTAGTAGTAGTAGTAGTAGAAGTAGTAGTAGCAGTAGTAGTAATCGATGCGTTAGTAACAGTAGTAGTGGTAGTAGTAGTAGTAGTAATAGTAGTTGTAGTAGTAGTTGTCGTAGTCGCAATAGGAGTAGTGCTAGTACTAGTACTAGTAGTTTGAGTAGTAGTAACAATAGTAGTAGTAGTAGTTGTTGTTGTAGCAGTAGGAGTAGCAGATGTTGTAGTAGGAGTAGTAGTAGTAATAGTTGTTGCAGGATTTGTAGTTGGAATAGTCATAGGAGTTGTGGTGGTGGTAGGGATGTGAATTGTGGTTGTAGTAGTAGGAGTTGTAGTAGTAATTGTAGTAGCAGTATTAGTATTAGCCACAGTAGTAGTAGTAGTAGTACTAGTTGTAGTAGTAGTAGAAGCAGCACTAGTAGTAACAGATGTAGTAATAGAAGCAAAACTAGTAGTAGTAAACGTTGTATTCGTAGCAGCAGTAGCGGTGGGAGAATTAGTTGGAGTTGTAGTAGTGGTTGTATCAATAGTACTAGTAGTAGTAGTAGTAGCAGTAGTAGTTGTAGTAGCTGTAGTAGTGCCAGTAGTTGCAGTAGTAACAGCGGTAGTAGCAGCAGTAGCAGTAGTTGTTGGGGTACTAGTAGTAGTAGAAGTAGAAGTAGTAGTTGTATTATTATTGGTAGTAATAGCAGTAGTCGTAGTAGTAGTAGTAGTAGTAGTAGTAGTAGTACTAGGAGTAATAGTAGTAGCAGTGGTTGCAATAGTAGCAATCGTAGCAGTAGAAATAGTAAGAGATGTAGTAGCAGTAACAGCAGTGTTTGTAGCAGTAGAAGAAGATGTATTATTACTAGCAGTAGTACTAATAGTTTTAGGAGGGGTAGTAGTAGTAGTAGCAATAGTAGTTGTAGTGGTAGTGGGAGTAATTGAAGTAGTAGTAGTAACAGTAGTAGTAGTTGTTGTAGTAGCGGTAGTAGATGCAGTAGTAGTTGTACCCGTAGGATTGTAAGGAGTAGTAGTTGTTGTTCTTGTAGCTGTATTAGTAAATATACTAATAGAAGTAGTTGTAGCGGTAATAGTAGGAGAAGTAGTAGTAGTAGTAGTAGTAGTGGTAGTAGTAGTCATATAGTAGTAGTATAGTAGTGGCAGTAATAGTAGTAGTGGACTTTGTAGTAGTAGTCGCAAAAGTAGCAGTTGTAGTAGTAGTTGTAGCAAAAACAGTAGTAGAAAAGGTAGTTGCATTAGTAGTATTAGCAGCAATAACAGTAGTCACAGTAGGAGTAGCAGTAGTAGTTTTAGAAGTAGTAGTGATGGTAGTAGTAGTCATAGCAGCAGTTGTTGTACTACTAGTAGTAGTAGTTGTTGTTGTAGTAGTAGTAGTGGTAGTTGTTATAGTAGTAGTGGTTGATGTAGTAATAGTAGTAGTATTATTAGTGGCAATAGTAGCAGTTGTAGCAGTAATAGTAATAGTAATAGTATAACTACTATTAGTGGTAGTGCAGTTGTAGTAGTAGTAGTAGCAACAATTGTAGTAATAGGCGAAGTAGTAGAAGTAGTAGTAGAAGCCGTAGTAGCAGTAGTAGTAGTTATAGTTGTAATAGTAGTACTTGTAGCAGTAGTAGTAGGAGTAGTATTAGCAGCAGTAGTAGTAGTAGTGACATTATAAGCAGTAGTAGCAACAGTAACAGTAGTAGTAGTAGTTGTTGTTGTAGCAGTAGTCGTAGTAGCTGTAGTTGTAGTAGTAGGAGAAGTTATAGTAGTAGTAGTTGTTGTAGCAGTAGTCGTAGTAGCTGTAGTTGTAGCAGTAGGAGAAGTTATAGTAGTAGTAGTTGTTGTTGTTGTACGAGTATTAGTAGTAGTTGTAGTAGTTGCAGCAGCAACACTAGTAGTAGCAATTGCAGTAGTAGTAGTAGTAGAACTAGTAGCAGTTATATTAGAAGCAGTTATAGCAGTAGTAGTTCTTGTAGTGGTAATAGCAGTAGTAGCAGTAGTAGCTGAAGCAGTAGTAGTAGTAGTAGAAGAAGCCATAGTAGTAGCAATAGTAGGAGTTGAAGCAGAAATAGTAGTAGTTCGAGTAGTAAGAGTAGTAGGAGTAGTAGGAGTACTAGGAGTAGAAAGAGTTGTAGGAGTGGCAATAGTAGTAGGAGTAGTAGGAGTAGTAGTAGTAATAGTAGTAGTAGTAATAGTATTAGCAGTGGTAGTAGTAGTATTATTCGGAGCAGTAGTAATAGTAGTTGTAGTAGTTGTAGTTGTAGATGTAGTAGTAGTAGTGGCGGTGGTAGTAGTAGTAGCAGTAGTTGTTGTTGTCCCAATTGTAGTAGGAGTAATAGTAGTTGTTGCTGTAATAGTAGTATTAGTAGTAGTAATAGTTGATGTAGCAATAGTAGTAGTAGCAGATGTAGGAGGTGTAGTATGAGTAACAGTAATAGTAGGAGGAGTACGTGTTGTAGTAGGAGTAGTAGTGGTGGTAGGCGTCTGAATTGTAGTTGGAGTAGTAGTTGCAGTAGTAGTACTAGTACTACTAGTAGTAGTATTTGCAGTAGTAGTAGCAGTAGTAGTGGAAGCAGTTATAGTAGTAGCAGATGTAGTAGCAGCAGTACTAGCAGTAGTAGAAGCAATAGAAGTTGTGGTAACAGTAGTAATAGGATTCGTAGGAGTAATAGCAGTGGTAGTAGTAATAGAAGTAGTAGTAGTAGCAGTAGTATTGTTAGTAGTATAAGCAGGAGTAGTAGTAGTAGCAGCAGCAGCAGATGTAATAGTGGTTGTAGTAGTAGTAATACTAGTAGTAGTAGTAGTGGTGGTAGTAGTAGTAGTAGTAATAGTAGTAGTCGTAGTAGTTCCTATAGTAGTAGTAATATTAGGAGTAATAGCAGAAGTAGTAGTTGTAGCAGTAGAAGAAGTACTAGTTGTAGTAGTAGCAGCAGTAGTAGTAATAGTAGCAGTAGATACAGTAAGAGCTGTGGTAGCAACAATATCAGTATTAGTAGTAGTAGACGCAGCTATAGTAGTTCTAGTAGCTATACTAGTAGCGGTAGTAATAGTAGTAGCAATCGCTGTAGTAGTTCTAGTGGTAGTAGTAATGATTTTAGTAGTATTAGTAACAGTAGCTGTAGTGGTAATAGTAGTAGTGGCAGCAGGAGTAGTAGGTGTAGTACTAGTTGAACCAGTAAAAGTGGTGGAAGAAGTAGTGGTAGTAGTAGTAGTAGTGTTAGTAAAAGTAGTAGTAGTAGCTGTGTTAGTAAAAGTAGTAGTAGTAGCAGTTGTAGTGGTAGTAGTTGGAGTAATAGTAGTAGTTGTAGCCGTAGTAGTAGTCATAGTAGTAGTAGTAGTAGTAACAACAATAATAGTAGTAGTAGAATTAGTAATAGTAGTCGTAGAAGTAGTAGTTGTAGTAGTAGTAATAGCAGTATAGGAGAGATGGTCACAGTAGTAGTATTAGTAGTAGCAATAGTAGTTGGAGAAGTAGTAGTGGTAGTTGTAGGAGAAGTTGTAGTAGTAGTTGTAGCTGTAATAGTAGTCGTAGTAGAATTAGAAGTAGAAAAAGCCACAGTAGCAGTAATAGAGTAGCACAACAGCTACTACTGCTATCACTACTACTCCTTCTGCTGCTGCTAGTACCACTTCTACTAGTGCAACAACAACAACAACTACTCCTTCTACTACTACTACTATTACTACTAATACTACCTCTACTCCAACTACTGCTACTGCTACTACTCCTACTCTGACTACTACTACACCTACTAGTACTACCACTACAACTACCACTATTACTGTTAGTACTGCTACTGCTACTACTACTAATCCTGCTACAACTACTGCTACCACTACACCAAATATTACTCCTCCTACTCCCACTACTACTACTACATCTCCTCCTCCTCCTCCTCCGACTAGTACTAGTATATCTACTGCAACTGCTACTATGACAACTACGCCTCCTCTTACTCCTACTACTACTGCTACTACACCTACGCCTACTACGGTTACTCCTACTACTACTACTACTCTTACTCCTACTACTACTAATCCTACTACTACTCCTACTCCTACTGCTACTACACCTACTACTACTACTCCTCCTCCTACTCCTACTACTCCTAGTACTACTACTACTACTACTCCTACTACTACTATTACTACTCCTACGACAATTCCTAAAACAACTACACCTACCACTACTACTACTCCTATACCTACTCCTGCTCCAACTATGACTACTACAACTACTACCTATACTATTACTACTACTACTACAACTCCAACTTCTACATCTCCTACTACTACAACAACTACTACAACTACTATCACTACTACTGTTACTACTACTACTATTGTTACTACAACTCCTACTACTACAACTACTTCTACTACTGCAACTACTGCTATTCAATATCTACTACTTCTAGTACTACAGCTATTGCTGCTACTACTACTATTGCTGCTACTGCTATTACTACTACTACTGCAACTCCTCCTCCTACTACTACTACTACTACTACTACTACGACTTTTTCGTACTTCTAGTACTACTACTTTTAATACTTTGACTACTGCAACAACTACTATAGTACTACTACTACTGCTACTACTACTACATTACTACTACTACTACTACAACAACAACAACTAGAACTACTACAACTATTGCTACGGCTACTACTACCACTACTACTACTACTACTTCGGCCACTACATCTATTACTACTAATAGTACTAATACTACTAGTACTAGTACAAACACAACAACAACTACTTCTATAGTAACAACAACTACTGCTACTACTACCCTTACTACTACTACTACTACAACAACTACTACTACTGCTACTATTACATCTACAACTAATACAACTCCAACTACTACTTTTATAACAACAACAACTACAGCTATGACTTCTGCTACTGCTACCACTGCAATTACAATTGCTGCTTCTACTACCGATACTACTACCACAAATACTACTGCTACTATTACTACTACTCCTGATACTACTCCTACTACTATTATTATTACAACAACTACTGCAACTTCTTCTCCTCCTACTACTATTATTGCTAATGCTACAACTAATACAACTACCACTACTACTATTGCATCTACAACTTCTACTATTCCAACTCCTACTTTTACAACAATAACTACTACTCCTACTCTTGTGACTTCAGCTACTGCTATCGCCACAATTACAATTACTTTTACTACTAGAAATACTACTACTACTATTACTACTCTTAATGCTAATACTACTCCTACTACAATTACAATTACTACTACTACTGCTACTTCTCCTCCTCCTACTACTATTACTGCTAATACTATAACAACAACAACAACTACTACTACTACAACAACAACAACTACTACTACTATTACTACTATTATTACTATTACTACTACTACTACTACTATTACTACTACTACTACTAGTGCTGCTACTCCTATTGCAACTAATACTACTACTACTATTGCAACTACTGCTACAACTTCTACTACTTCAAACTACTAATAGGACTACTAATACTACTGCTTCTATTACAATTACAACTACTACCATTACTAGTACTACTACTACTCCAACCACAACTACTACAACAACTACTACTGCTGCTGCTGCTACTGCTACTATTACTACTACTACTACTACTTATGCTGCTACATCTGCTGCTAGAACTATAACTAATACTACCACCACAACTACTACTGCAACTACAACTGCAACTCCCTCCACTATTGTGACTACTGCTACTACTACTACAAGTACTACTTATACCACCACTACTCCTAGTCCAACTCCAACTCCTACTCCAACTAATACTACTACTTCTATTACAACTACAACTACTACTATTACTAGTACTACTACTACTCCAACTACAACTACAACTACCACCACCACTACTACTACAATTACTACTGACTCCTAACACTCCTACTTCTACTACTGCTACAAAAACTATTACTACTACAACTTATATTTCTACTACTACTACTACTACAACAACAACAACTATTACTACTACTTCTACTCTTGTAGCTACTACTGTTCCAACTACTATTACTAGTACTACTACTTCTTCTTCTACTACTACTACTACTACTTCTACAACCACTACTACTTCGATGCCTACTACTACAACTATTGCTACTACTACTAATCCTACTACAACTCCTACTACTCCCACTTCTACTACTACTATTACTACTAGTACTTCTACTACTACTAGTACTACCACCACCACCACCACTACTGGTACAAGTACCACTACTAATACTACTGCTGCTAATTCTACAACAACTACTACTACTTCTACTACTTCAACTACTACTACCATTACTACTTCCGTTACATCTGCTGCTACTACACTACTACTACTTCTACTTCTACTACTACTACAGCTACAACTACTTCTACTACTACTACTTCTACTACTACTACTACTTCTAGTACTACTTCGGCTACAACATCTAATACTACTACTAGTACAAATACTACTAGCACTAATACAAACAATACTACTACTACTGCTACAACAACTACTATTACCACTACTACTACTGCTACTACTACTACAACTACTACGACAACTCCTACTACTACGACTATATCTACAACAACTACTACTCGATTTCCTACTATTACAACTTCTACTACTACTACTACTCCTACAAGTACTCCTTCTGCCACCACTACAATTGCAACTACTGCTACTACAAGTATTACTACTACTTCTGCTTCTATTACTACTCCTACTACTACTACTACTACTACTACTACTACTCCTCCTCCTACAACTACTATTCCTATTTCTTCTTCTACTAACTACGGCTAGTAATGTCACAACTACTACAACTACAACTACTACTACTCAGACTAAGACTACTACTATTACTACTACTACTACCACAACAACAACAATTACTACTATCACTACTACTAGTGCTGCTACTCCTGCTACTACATCTCCTACTACTATTACAACTACTACTATAACTTCTACTTGAACTACTAATACTACAACTAATATTACTACATATACTACTATGACAACTCCAGCTCCTACTACTACAACTTCTACTACTACCACTACTCCTACGACTACTCCTACTACTACCGCTATAATTAGAGCAACTACAACTCCAAATACTAATACTACTATTACTACTCCTATAGCTAATAATACTCCTACTACTAATACTACTACAACTGCCACTATTTCGTCTACAACTACTTCTACTACTACTAATGCTACAACTCCTACTACTATAACTACAACTCCTCCTTCTACAACAACTACTACTACAACAACTACTACTACTAGTATTACTACTACTACTAGTACTACTACTACTAGTGCTGCTACTCATACAACTACTACTTCCCCTACTACTATTACAACTACTACTACAACTTCTACTACTTCAACTACTAATACTGCTATTAATACTACTACTTCAATTACTACTGCAACTACTACTACCACTTTAACTACTACTACTATAACTACTGCTACCACCACTACTGCTACTACCACTACCGCTGCTTTACTACTACCACTACTACTACTACTGCTACTATAATTGCTGCTATTATTACTACGACTACATCTGCTACTATTTCTGCTACTACGACAACTACAACTACCACTCCTACTACTACTGCGGCTACTGCTACTACTACAATCACTAATACTATTATTACAACTACAACTACTACTCCTACTACTACTACGGCTACTGCTACTGCTACTACTAGTACTATGTATACTACTGCTACTACTACTATTACTACAATGTATACTACTGCTACTGCTACTCGAACTCCTACTACTACAACAACTTCGATGACTACAACTACCACTACTATTGCTCTTGCAACTTCTATTTTTGCAACTTATATTACTGCTACTACTACTATAATTGCTACTACGTTTACTGCTACTACTAAAATTATTTCTACAACTACTAATTTTACTACCAATACTACTATAGCTACAACAACTACTACTTCTATAGCTACTATTACTTCTACTTTTGCTACTGCGACTTCTACTACTAATATTGCTACTGTTATAGCTACTGCTACTACTACTATTCTTACAACCATGACTACTACTACTCCTACTACTACTGCTACTGCTATTGCAACTAATGCTACTACTAATAGAACTGCAACAACAACAACTACTACTACTTCTGCTACTATTACTACAACTACTAGTGCTATTACTATTGCTAATACCACTACTAATACTACTACTACTACACTACTATTGCAACTATTGCTACTATTGCTACTACTGCTACTGCTCCTACTACTACTACTACTACTAATAGTCCTACTACTTCACTTACAACAACTACTGCTACGACTACTCATACTACTACAACAACAACAACAACAACTACTGTTCTTGTTACTCCTACCACTATTACTATTACTACTGTCGCAACTACTACTAATACTGTAGCTACTACTATTACTACTGCAAACTACTACTATTAATTCTACTTCCACTACTATGACGCTACTCCTACTACTGCTACTCATAATGGTGCTACTACTACCACTTCTACAACTACTACCACTACTACTAGTAGTAGTTTAACTTCTACTACTACTACTACTCGTATTACTACTACTACTATGACTTCTCTTACTACTGCTATAACAACAACAACATCATCAACAACAATAACAACCACTACTACTACTAATACAACAACAACTACTCCTACTAGTACTCTGACAACAACAACTACTACTAATACTACTATTACCCTAGCTACTCCTACTACTACAGCTACAACTATGGATGCTACTATTCCCACTGGTACTCCTAATACAACTACTACTGCTACTACTACCAATACTACAACTACTACTGCGACCACCACTACTACTACTTCTACTACTACTGCTGCTACTACTGCTACTACTGCTACCGCTGCTACTACTGCTACTATTACTGCTACTACTACTAGGAATACTCCGGCTGCAACTTCCACAATTGCTACAATAATAACAACTATTACTCCAATTGCTATGACCACAACAAGAACAACAACAACAACTACTACTCCTACTCCTACAACTACTTCTACTACTATCTACCACCACTCCTGTGACTCCTCCTCCTCCTCCTCCTCCTCCTCCTACTACTGCTACTCCTACTACTACTTCTTCTACAAGTACTACTTCTCCTACTACTACGACAACTACCACTACCATTACTGCTCCTACTCCTATTGCTATAACAATTACTACTACTACTACTATTTCCACTACTTCTACTACTACTACAACAACAACAATAACAACAACAATAACTACTACTACTAGTAGTACAACTACCGCTACTTCTGCTATTACTGCTGCTACTATAACTTTTGTTACTACTGCAACTACTACTGCTGCTACTTCTACTGCTACTGCTACTACTGCTACAGCTACAACTATCACTACTACTATAGTTGCTACTACTACTTCTACAACTACTACTATACTACTACTGCATCTACTACGGTTATAAATCCTGCTACTACTACTACTACTACTATTACTACTTTTATTCCTTCTACTAGTCATGCTACTGCAACTGTTAGTAGTCTTAAAAATCTTCTACTACTACTACTATACTACTTCCACTACAACTACTGCTGCCATGACTCATCATGCCAATCCTACAGTGGCTACTACTACTGCTGCTACAATAACTACTATAACTACTACTGCAACTACTACTCCTAATACAATAATTGCTACTACTGCTACTACTACTGCTACTATTACTATAACTTCTCCCCCTATGGCTGCTGTTACTACCACTATAACTAATATTACTACTACTGTGACCACTACTACTACTACTCTCACTCCTATGATTGCTACTATTACTGCAGCTCGTACTGATACTACAACTTCTAATACGACTACTACTGACGCTAATACTACCACTACTACAACAACTACTACTACTACTGCTACTACTGCTACTACTATTACTATTATTACTACTCCTACTACTACGACTATTGCTACTGCTACTACTACTACTTCTACAGTTGCTACTACTACTACAACTGCTACTACTATTTCAACTACCGCTACTACTACTGCTACTACTACTACTACTACAACTACTACTACTATTACCACTACAACTATAGCTAATACTATATTTACTGCTATTATCGCTACTACTACTACTGTTGCTACTACTAGTGATACTACTACTACTACTACTACTACAACTACCACTGCTACTTCTACTACTATGAATCCTTTGACTACTACTGCTACTACTGCTACTGCTATTGCTACCACCACTACTACTACTACTACTACTAGTATAGTTGTTACCTATGGTAGCTACAGAAGTAGTCACCGTAGTGGTAGCAATGGTAGCTGGAGTAGCCGTAGTAGCACTAGTAGTAGTAGAAGTCATAGTAGTAGTAGCAGAAGTAGTAGTAGTAGTGCAATAGTAATAGTAGTAGAAGTAGTAGTAGTACCAGTAGTAGTAGTAGTACTAATAGTAGTACTACTATGACTAGTAGTAGGAGTGATATTGGTAGAAGCAATAACATTAGTAGGAGTAGCAATAGGAGAAGTAACAAAAGTAGTAGCAGGAGTAATAATAGTTGGAGAAGTACTAGTAGTCACAGTAGTATTAGCAGTAATAGAAGAAATAGTGTAGGAAAAGTAGTAGCAAATGTAGTTGTAGTAGTACTAGAAGTTTTAGTAGTCATAGTAGTAGTAGTGCTTGAAGTAATAGTAAAAGTAGTATTAGTAGTTGCAATACTAGTAATAGTAGTAATAGTAGTAGTAGTAGTAGTAATCATAGCAGTTGGAGTAGTAGTTGTAGTTGTAGTAGTTGTAGTAGTAGTAGTAGAAGTAGTAGTAGTTGTAGTAACAGGAATAGCAGAAGTAATAGTAGTAGTTATAGCAGTACCAATAGTAATAGTAGTAGTTGCAGCAGTTTTAGCAGTAGTAGTAGTCATAATAGTAGTAGTAGTAGTAGTAGTAGCATTAATTGTAGTAGCAAGTAGCAGTAGTAGTAGTGGTAGTCAGAGTAATAGAAGTAGCAGAAGTAGAAGTAGTTATGCTAGTAGCAGTGGTAGCAGCAGCAGCAAAAGCAGGAGTGGCAGTAGTACTAGTAGCAGCAGCAGGAGTACTAGTAGAAATAGCAGCAACAACAGTAGTAGTAGGTGAAGTAGTAGGAGTAGTAGTAGAAGTAGCATTAGTAGGAGTAGTAGTAGTAGCAGCAGCTAGATAAGTATTAGGAGTAGAAGCAGTAGTTAGTTGTAGTAGCAGCAGCAATAATAGTAGAAGTAGTAGTAGTAGGAGGAGGAGGAGGAGGAGTAGTAAAAGTAATAGTACTAGAAGTAGTTGTACAAGTGGTAATAGTAATAGTAGTAGTAGTAACAGCAACAGTAGGAGTAGTAGTAGTGGTAGGAGGAGGAGGAGGAGGAGGAGTAGTAGTAGTAGTTGCTATTGTTGTTGTGTTAGCAGTAGTTGTAGTAGTAGTGGTTGTTGTAGTATTAGTAGTAGTAGTCGTAGCAGTAGAGGCAGCAATAGTAGTAGCTAATGAAGTAGATGTAATAGTAGTAGTAGTAGTAGTAGAGGTAGGAGTAGTAGTAGTAGTAGTAGTAGAAGTAGTAGTAGTGGTAGTAGTAGTAGCTGCAGCAATAAGGGTAGTAGTAGTAATAGTAGTAGGAGCAGTAGTAGAATTAGTAGCAGCAACAGCAGTAGTAGTACAACTACTAGTATTTCTAGTAGTAGTAGGAGTAGTAGTAGTAGAAGTAGCAGTAGTAGCAGTAGTTGTACTAGTAGTACTTGTAGCAGTAGTAGGAGTAGTAGTGGTAATAGTAGTAGTAGCAGTAGTTGTACTAGTTGTTGTTGTAATTGTAGTAGTAGTAGTAGTATGAGTAGTAGTAGTAGTAGTAGTGGTACTAGTAGTAGCAACAGCAGTAGTAGTAGTAATAGCAGCAGTAGGAGTAGTAGAAGCAGCAACAATAGTAACAATAGTAGTAGTAGTAGTAGAAGTTGTAGTAGTAGCAGTAGTTGCAGTAGTTGTAGTAGGAGTAGTAGTAATTGTCATAGTAGTTGTTGTAGTAGAAGTAGTAGTAGTTATAGTAGTAGTAGTAGAGGTAGCAATAGTGGTATCAAAAGTCATAGAAGTAGAGTAGTAGTAGTAGTGGTAGTAGTAGTTGTCGTAGTCATAGTAGTACCAAGAGGTGGAGTATTAGTAGTAATAGTTGCAGCAGTTTTAGCAGTAGTAGTAGGGGTAGCTGTAGTAGCAGTAGTCGTAGTAGTAGTAATAGTAGTAGTAGTATCAATTGTAGTAGGAACAGTAGCAGTAGTTGTAGTGATAGTCATAGTAGTAGAAGTAGTAGTAATATTGGTAGTAGAAGTAGTAGTCATAATGGTAGTAGAAGTAGTAATTTAAGTAGTAGTTGTAGTAGCAGTAGCAGTTATGCTAGTAGTAGTGGCAGCAGCAGCGAAAGAAGCAAGAGTGGTAGTAGTAGTAGAAGTAGTAGTAGTAGTTGTTGCAGTAGTAGGAGTAGTCGTAGAAGTAGCAGTAGCAGTAGTTGCAGCAGCAGCAGTAGTAGTAGCAGCAGCAGGACCAGTATAAGTAGTAGTATTAGTAGTAAGACTAGGAGCAATAGTAAAAGTAGCATTACTATAAATAGTTGTACATGTGGTAATAGTAATAGTAGTAGTGGTGGTGGTGGTGGTGGTGGTGGTGGTGGTGGTAGTAGTAGTAACTGCAGTACTAGCAATAGTAGTAGTAGTAGTAGTAGTAGTAGTAGTAGTAGCAGCAGCAGCAGCAGCAGCAGTAGTAGTAGTAGTTGTTGTTGTTGTAGTAGTAGTAGTGGTAGTAGTGCTAGTAATAATAATAGTAGTTATAGTAGTAGTAGCAGCAGTGGTAGCAGAGTAGTATCAGTAGCTGTAGAAGTAGCAATAGTAGCAGCAATAATACTAGTAGAAGCTGTTGTAGTAGCATCATCGCAAGTAGTAGCAGTAGCAATTGTTGTTATAGCAATGGAAGTTGTTGTAGTTGTACTAGTAGTAGTAGTAGTAGTTTTTGTAGTAGTAGTAGCAGCAGCAGCAGTAGTATTAGTAGTAGCAGTATTCGTAAAACTAGTAGTAGTAGTAGTAGTGTCAGTTGTATTGTTAATGGAAGTAGTAGTATTAGTACAAGTAGTCGCAGCAACAGCAGTAGTAAAAGGAGTAGTGGTAGTTATACTAGTAATAGTTGTAATTGTGGCAGTAGTAATAGTAGTAACAGTAGTAGTAGTAGTTGTTGTAGTTATGGTTGTTGTATTCAAAGTAGTAATAGGGTTAGGGGCTGGAGTAGGTGTGGTAGTAGGAGTTGTAGTAGTCATAGTAGTACTAGTTGGAGCAGTCATAGTTATAGTTGTAGCAGTATGAGTAGTAGTAGTTGTTGTTGTTGTTGTAATAGTTGTAGTAGTAGTAGTGGTAGTAGTAGTAGAAGCAATACTAGTAGGGGTAGTTTTAGTAGTAGTAGTAGTAGTTGTTGTTGTTGTAATAGTGGTGGTAGTAGTAGTAGTAGTGGTCGTAGTAGTAGTTATAGTAGTAGCAGAAGTAGTGGTTGTTGTAGTATTTATAGTGGTAGTAGTAGTAGTTGCAGTAGTAGTTGTTGTTGTTGTTGTGGTAGTACTGGTAGGAGTAGTAGTATAGGTAGTAGAAGTCAGAGTAGTAGCATTAGAAGTAATAGTAGTAGAAGAAGTAGTAGAAATCGTAGTAGTAGTAGTACTATCATAAGTCGCAATAGTAGTAGTAGTAATGATAATAGTAGTAATAGTAGCAATGGTAGTAGTAGTAGTAATAGTTGTAGTAGCAGTAGTTTCAGTAGTAGTAGTGGTAATAGTAGTAGTAGTAGTAGCAGTTACAGTAGCAGTAATAGCACTAGTAGTAGTAGTAAAAGCAGTAGCAGTTGTAGCCCAAGCAGCAGATATAGCAATAGCGGTAGTCCTAATAGTTGCAGTAGTAGCAATAGTAGCAATAGGAGCAACAATAGTAGAAGTAGTACTAGTAGTTGTTGGAGAACTAATAGTAGTATTAGTAGAAGTAGAAGCGGTAGTAGCAGTTGCTGTAGTAGTAGTAGTAGTGGTAGTGGCCATAGTAGCAAATGTAGCAATAGTAGTAGCAGTATCAATAGAAGTAGTAGCAGTGGTAGTCATAGTAGGAGATGTTGTTGTTGTAGTAGTAGTAGTGGTAGTACTTGTAGGAGTAGTAGTATTGGTAGTAGATGTAGTAGTAGCAACAGCAGCAGTAGCAGCAGCAGTAGTAGTAGTAGTAGTTGTTGTTGTTGTAGTAGTAGTAGTGGCAGTAGTGCTAGTAATAATAATAGTAGTTATAGTAGTAGTAGCAGCAGTGGTAGCAGAGTAGTATCAGTAGCTGTACAAGCAGCAATAGTAGCAGCAATAGCACTAGTAGAAGCAGTTGTAGCAGCATCATCGCAAGTAGTAGCAGTAGCAATTGTTGTTATAGCAATGGAAGTTGTTGTAGTTGTAGTAGTAGTAGTAGCAGTAGTTTTTGTGGTAGTAGTAGCAGCAGCAGCAGTAGTATTAGTAGTAGCAGTATTCGTAATAGTAATAGCAGTAGTAGTAGTGTCAGTTGTATTGTTAATGGAAGTAGTAATATTAGTACAAGTAGCCACAGCAACAGCAGTAGTAAAAGGAGTAGGGGTAGTTATACTAGTAATAGTTGTAATTGTGGCAGCAGTAATAGTAGTAACAGTAGTAGTAGCAGTAGTTGCAGCAGCAGTAGTTGTAGTTATGGTTGTTGTATTCAAAGTAGTAATAGGGTTAGGGGTTGGAGTAGGAGTGGTAGTAGGAGTTGTAGTAGTCATACTAGTACTAGTTGGAGCAGTCATAGTTATAGTTGTAGCAGTAGGAGTAGTAGTAGTTGTTGTTGTTGTTGTAATAGTTGTAGTAGTAGTAGTGGTAGTAGTAGTAGAAGCAATACTAGTAGGGGTAGTTTTAGTACTAGTAGTGGTAGTAGTAGTAGTAGTGGTGGTGGTGGTAATAGTAGTTGTAATAGTGGTGGTGGTAGTAGTAGTAGTAGTGGTAGTAGTAGTTATAGTAGTAGCAGAAGTAGTGGTTGTTGTAGTAGTTATAGTGGTAGTAGTAGTAGTTGCAGTTGTTGTTGTTGTTGTTGTTGTGGTAGTACTGGTAGGAGTAGTAGTATAGGTAGTAGAAGTCAGAGTAGTAGCATTAGAAGTAGTAGTAGTAGAAGAAGTAGTAGTAATCGTAGTAGTAGTAGTACTAGCATAAGTCGCAATAGTAGTAGTAGTAATGATAATAGCAGTAGTAGTAGTAGCAATGGTAGTAGTAGTAGTAATAGTTGTAATAGCAGTAGTTGCAGTAGTAGTAGTGGTAATAGTAGTAGCAGTAGTAGCAGTTACAGTAGTCGTAATATCACTAGTAGTAGTAGTAAAAGCAGTAGCAGTTGTAGTACAAGCAGCAGATATAGCAATAGTAGTAGGCCTAATAGTTGCAATAGTAGCAATAGTAGCAATAGGAGCAACAACAGTAGAAGTAGTACTAGTAGTTGTTGGAGAACTAATAGTAGTATTAGTAGAAGTAGAAGCAGTAGTAGCAGTTGCTGTAGTAGTAGTAGCAATAGTAGCAGTAGTAGTAGTGATGGTGGTGGCCATAGTAGCAAACGTAGCTATAGTAGTAGCAGTATCAATAGAAGTAGTAGCAGTGGTAGTCATAGTAGTAGATGTTGTTGTTGTAGTAGTAGTTGTTGTAGTACTTGTATGAGTAGTAGTATTGGTAGTAGATGTAGTAGTAGCAGTAGTAGTTGTAACAGTAGTAGAAGCGCTAGAATTAGTAGCAGTAGTAGCTGTAGTTGTAGTAGTAGCAACATGAGTACTAGTAGTAGTAGCAGTAGTTGCTGTAGGAGCAGCAACATCAGTAGCAATAATAGTAGTAGTGGTAGTAGTAGTAGTAGTGGGTGTAGTAGTAGTTGTAGTTGTAGAAGTTATAGTAGTTGGAGCAATAGTAATGGTGGTGGTGGTAATAGTAGTAGTAGAGATAGTAGTATTAAAGGTAGTAGGAGTAGTAGAAGTTGCAGTAGTAGATGTAGTCATAGTATTAGTGGCAATAGTACTAGTAGGTGTAGTAGTAGTGGAAGTAGTTGTAGCAATAACAGTAATAGTAGAAGTAGTTGGAGTCGAAGCAGTTGTAATAGTAGAAGAAGTAGTAGTTGTTGTTGTAGTTGTAACAGTAGTAGTAGTAGCCGTAGTAGTTGTGGTAGTAGTAGTAGTTATTGTTGTCGTCGTAGTAGTAGTAGTAGGAGTAGTGGCAATAGTAGCAGGAGTAGCAATAGTAGAAGAAGTAGTAGTAGTGCTAGCAACAGCAGTAGTAGTAGTAGAAGAAGTATTAGTAATACCAGTATAAGTAGTAGCAGAAGCAGTAGTAGTAGGACCAATAGTAGTAGCAGTAGTTGTTGTACCAGTACTACCCGTAGCAGTAGTAGAAGTAGTAGTAGTCGTATTAATAGTTGTAGCAATTGTTGTAGTAGTAGCAGTAGGTGATGTAGTAGTAGTCGTAGCAGTTTTTGTAGCAGTAGCACTTGTAGCTTTTGTAGCAGAAGTAGTAGCAACAATAGTCATAGTGGCAGAAGTAGAAGTATCAGTTGCAGCAGCAGTAGTAGAAGTAGTAGTCTTAGTAGCAATAGTAGTAGGAGAAGTAGTAGTTGTAGTAGTAGTAGTAGTAGTAGTAGTATCATTAATAGTAGCAGTAGTAGTAATACTAGTAGCTTTAGTGACAGTAATAGCAGTAGTAGAAGTAGCAAGATTAGTAGTAGTAGTAGAAGTAGTAGTACGAGTAGTAGTAGTAGGAGTAGTGCTAGTAGTAATAATAGTGGTAGTCGTAGTACAAGGAGTAGCAGTAATAGTAGCAGTAGTAGCAATATTAGTAGTAGTACTGGTGGTCGCAGTAGGAGAAGTAGTTGTAGTAGTAGTAGCAGCGGTAGTAGTAGTAGTCGGTTTAGTAGTAGTAGTAACTATTATAGTAGTAGGAGTAGTTGTTGTAGTAGTTGTGGTAGTTGTAGCTATAGTAACAGTAGTAGAATTAGAAGTAGGAGTAGCAATAGGAGTAGGAGATCGAGTTGGAGTAGAAGTAGTAGTAGTAGTAGTAATAGTAGTAGTAGTTGTTGTTGTAGTGGTAGTTGTAGCGGTTGTTGTAGTATTGGTGGTAGTATTAGTTGTAGTAGTAGTAGTAGCAGCTGTAGTAGTAGTAGTAGAAGTAATATCAGTAGTGCTACTACTGCTAGTAGTAGTATTAGAAATGGTTGTAGTAGTAGTACTAGTAGTAGTAATAGGATTCATAGTAGTAGTAGTTGTTGTTGTTGTTGTTGTTATAGTTATGGTAGTAGTCGTAGTAGAAGTAATTATAGTGGAAGTAGGAGTAGTAGTAGCAATAGTACTAGTTGTAGTAGTGGTGGTGGTAGCAGTAATAGTAGGAGAAGTAGTAGTAGTAGTACTAGGTGTAGCAGTTGTTGGAGTAGTAGTTGTTGTTGTCGTCGTTGTACTAGTAGTGGTAGTAGTTTAGTAGTGGAAGTAGAATTAGTAGAAGTATTTGAAGTAGTATTTGGAGTAGGAGTTTGCATAGGAGTAGTACTTGTAGTTGTAGTAGTAATAGTAGTAGTAGTAGTAGTTGATATGGTAGTAGTAGCAACAGTTGTAGTAGTTGTGGTAGTATTAGTAGTAGTAGTAGTTTGTTGTTGCTGTAATAGAAGAAGTTCCAGTAGTAGTGCTAGTAGTAGTAGGAGGAGGAACAGTCACAGCAATAGTTTTAGTTGTCGAAATAGTTGTTGTAGTAATAGTAATAGTTGCAAGAGTAATAGTAGTTCTAGTAGTAGCAATTGTAGTAGTAGTGTAGAAGTAGTAGCTATAGTAGTAATAGTAAAAGTAGTAGTAGCAGTAGAAGTAGTTGTAGTAGTAGTAGTAGTTATAGCTGTTGTACTGGTAGTAGTAGCAACAGCAGTTATAATAGTAGTGGTGGTGGTGGTGGTGGTAGTAGTAGTAGTAGTATGAGTAGAAATAGCGGTAGGAGTTGGAGTAGTAGTTATAGTAGAGGAGGTAGTAGTAGTGGTAGCAGCAGCAGAAGTAGTAAGAATAGGAGTAGGAGCAGATGTAGGAGTTGTCGTAGTAGTAGCAGTTGTAGTGGCAGTAGCAGTTGTAGAAGGAGCAGTAGTAGTAGTTGCGGCAGAGGTGGTAATAGTAGTTCTAGTAGTATTAGTTGTTGTACTAGTAGCAGTAGTAGGTGTAGGAGTGGTAGTAGTAGTAGCAGGAGTTAACCCTAAACCCTAAACCCTAAACCCTAAACCCTAAGGAGTAGGAGTTTTAGCAGTAGTAGCAGGAGGAGGAGGAGGAGTAGTAGTAATTATAGTAATAACAGAAGCAGCAAAAGCAACAGTAGTTATATTAGTAGGAGTAGTAGTAGTAGTGATAGTAGTAGTAGTAGTAGCAGCAGCAGCAGTAGTATTGGTACTAGTAGTATTAGTAATAGTAGTAGCAGTAATAGTTGTAGCAGTTGTGCTAGTAATAGTAGTAGTAGTAGTAGTCATAGCAGCTAAAGTTGTTGTTGTAGTAGTAGTAGTAGCAAAAGGAGGGGTAGTAATTATAATAGTATCAGTAGTAGTAGCAGTAATAGTAGTAGTAGTAATAGTAGTAGCTATAGGAGTAGTAGTAGTTGTTGTTGTAACATTAGTAGTTTTAGTTGTAAGAGTAGTAGTAGGGTTTAGAGTTGGAGTAGTAGTAGGAGTTGTAGTTGTAGTAGTACTTGTAGAAGTAGTCATAGTAGTAGTTGGAGTATTAGTAATAGTAGTTTTAGCAGTAGTAGTAGTAGGAGTTGTAGTAGTAGCTATTGTACTAGTATAAAAGTAGTAGTTCTAGTAGAAGTAGCAGTAGTAGCAGTTGTAGTAGAAGTAGCAGTAGTAGTAAAAGGTGGAGTAGTAGTCATTGTAGTAACAATACTAATATTAGTAGTAACAGTAGTAGTAGTAGCAATAGTTGTAGGAGTAGTAGTAGGTGTTGCGGTAGTAGTAGTTGGAGTGGTAAAAGTAGTAGTAGCAGAACTAGTAGCCGCAGCAGTAGCAATAGTAGTAGTAGTACCAGCGGAACAACTACTACTAGTACTACTACTACTACTACTACTAGTAGTACTACGCCTACTATTGCTACCACTATTTGAACTACCACTATTCCTGCTACTACTTCCACTCTAACTCCTACTACTACTACTTCTGCTACTAGTACTGCTAATATTTTTTCTACTACTACTACTACTAATAATAGAGCTTCTCCTACCTCTACTACTACTACTGCTCATACTAGTAATCATATTACGCCAACTACAATAACTACTACTACTATTCCTACTACTACGACTAATCCTAACAATCCTACTACTACTACCACTACTTCTGCTACTCCTATTACAACTACAACTATTGTTGTTACTGCTGCTACTACTACTACTATTACGACTACAACAACGACGACTACTACTGCTACTCCTATTAGTACTACCACTACTACAACGACGACGACTACTACTACTACTAATACTACTTCTACTTCTACTCCTACTACTACGCTTCCACTACTACGACTAATGCTACTACTAGACCTCCAACTCCTACTGCTACTACTGCTCCTACTAGGACTACCACTTCTACCATTTCTACCACTATTGCAACAACTACTACTACTACTACTACAACTGCTACTACCACTACTACTACTATAACTGCTACTAATATTACTACTACTGCGACTATTGCAACAACTACTACTGTTGCTACTACTATTGCTACTACTACCACTACTACTACTACTGCTAACACTACCGCTACTACTACTCCTCCTATTACTGCTACTACTATTTCCACTGTTGTTGCTACTACCACTATTACTACTACTTCTACTACTACTACTATTACTACTACTACTACTTTTGCTACTACTACTGCTACTACTACAACTTCAACTCCTTGTATTACTATTACCACTACTATTACTACAAATACTACTACTGCGACTTCTACTAC
>RXID01015668.1:0-27500 GCA_005019695.1 Trichopus zeylanicus subsp. travancoricus | reverse complement strand
ACAGTAGCTACTACTAATACTCATGCTGCTACAGCTACTATTGCTACTACTACTGCTACTGTTGCTACTACTACTGCTACTACTGCTACTATAGCTTCTACCATTCCTGCTACTTCTACTAATATTACTACTACTACTATGACTACTTTTACTACTAGTATTACTACTATTGATATTACTACTACTACTACTATTGCTTATTCTACAACTTCTACTAGTACTAATGCTACCACGTTTGCTACTACTACTATTACTCCTCCTCCTCCTGCTACTACTACTACTGCTACAATTTCAGCTATTATTGCTACCACTACTACTACTAATATTACTACTACCACTCCTAGTAGTACTACTTTTGACACTAATGCTATGGCTGATACTAATGCTGCAACTACTACGGTTACTACCACTATTACTTCAAACACTACTACTGCTACTATTGCTACTACTACTATTGCTGCTACAACTTCTTCTACTTCTACATCGACTACTATTATTACTACTTCTACTACTACTGCTACAACAACAATAATAACTACTATTACTATTGCTGCTGCTACTACTACTACTACCATCACCATTATTGCTACTTCTACTACTACTACTACCATTATTGCTACTATGACTACTACTACTACTTCTACATCGACTAATATTATTGCTACTTCTTCTACTACTACTACTATTATTGCTACTTCTACTACTACTACTACTACTATTGTTGCTGCTACAACTATTACTACTACAACAACAATAACTACTACTACTACTACTACCATTGTACCAGTCATAGTAGTGGTAGAAGTAGTAGCAAAAGTAGCCAAAATTGTAGCAGATGTAGTATCTGTCAGAG
This sequence comes from Trichopus zeylanicus subsp. travancoricus, assembly GCA_005019695.1. Taxonomy (NCBI): domain Eukaryota; kingdom Viridiplantae; phylum Streptophyta; class Magnoliopsida; order Dioscoreales; family Dioscoreaceae; genus Trichopus; species Trichopus zeylanicus. The sequence continues at coordinate 26,647 of RXID01015668.1, read as the reverse complement.
CAATAGTAGAAGTAATAGTAGTAGACATAGTATTGGTAGTAGTAATAATAGTAGTAGTAGTGGTAGTAGTAATTAAATTAGAAGTAGTAGTGGTAGTAGTAGCTATGGTAATAGTAGTAGTACAAGTAGTAGTAATAGCAACTGTACTATTAGTAGGAGTAGGAGTAGTGTAGTGGCAAAAATAGTAGTTGTAATAAGAGAAGTAGCCAAAGTAGTAGTAGTGGTTATAGTAATAGAAGTAGCCGAAGTAGTTATAGTAGCCGAAGTAGTAATAGTAATGGAAGTAGTTGCAGCAACAGAAGTAGCACTAGTAGTAGTAATAATAATTATTGTAGTAGTTGTAGAAGTAATAGTAGCAGTAGCAGTAGAAATAGTGGTAGCAGTAGTATTAGTTATAGTGGTAGTAACCGCTGAAGCAGTAGCAGTTGTAGCAGTAGCAGCAGCAGCAGTAGTAGTAGTCGTAATAGTAATAGTAGTAGTACGAGGAGTGGTAGTGGTGGTAGTAGCAGCAATAGTAGCAGTAATTGTTGTAGCAGTAATGGTGGTAGTAGTAGTAGTAAGAGTAGTGGTAATAACTATTGTAATAAAAGTAGTATTAGTAGTATTCGCGGAAATTGTAGTGGTACCGGTAATTGTAATAGTAGCAATAGTTGTAGTTGTTTTAGTAGGAGTAGTCGTAGTAGTAGTAGTGGGACTAGTATTAGTAGTAGTTGTGGTAGTGGTAGCAGTAGCCATAATAGTAGTAGTAGTAGTAGTAGTGGTAGTAGTAGTAGTTATAGTAGTAGTAGTAGTAGTAGTAGTAGCAGCAGCTGTAGTAGGAGTGGTAGTAGTAGTACTTATAGTAGTAGTACTAGTAGTAGTAGTAGAAGTAGTAGCAGCAGCAGTAGTAGTGGTAGTACTGGTAGTGGTAGTAGTTGTGGGAGTAGTAGTTCGAGTAGTAGTTTGAGTAGTATTAGTTTGAGTAGCGGTAGCATAAGTAACAGTAGTAGTAATAGCAGGCAAAGAAGTAGTAGCAGAGATAATAGTAGTAGTAGTATTAGCGGTAGTATTAGTTGAAGTGGTAGTAGTAGTAGTTGTTGTAGTGGTAGTAGCATTAGTAGTAGTAGTATTAGTAGTTTTAGTATTTGGGGTACTAGTAGTAGTAGCAAAGCCAGTAGTAGTAGAAGTAGCAGTAATAGTAGTAGTAGTAGTTGTGGTAGTTGTAGTAGTAGTAGTGGCAGTAGCCATTGTAATGGCTGCAGTTCTCGTAGAAGTAGCAGTTGCTTTAGTAGTAGTAGCAATAGTGGTATCAGCAATAGTAGTAGTGGGAAAAGTAGTAGTTGTAGTAGTAGCAGTAGTAGTAGCAGTAATAGCAAGAGTAGTAGTAGTAGTAGTAGAAGTAGCAGTAGTAGTTGCAGCAGGAGTGGCAGTAGTAGCAATAGTAGTAGTAGTAGGAGTAGGAGAAGTAGTAATAGTAGTAATAGCAGTAGTAATAGTAGGATGAGTTGTTGTAGTACTAGTAGTAGCAATTATATTAACGCTATTTGTAGCTATAGTAGTCGCAATAGTAAAATTAGTAGGAGAAGTAGTAGTCGTAGTAGTAGTAGTTGTAGTAGCTGCACAAGTAGTAGTACTAGGAGCTGTAGTAGTAGTGGTAGTAGCAAAAGTAGTAGTAGTGGTAGAAGTATTAGTAGTAGTAGTAGTAGTAGTAGTAGTAGTAGTAGTAGTAGTAGTAGTTGTAGGAGGAGGAGGAGTAGTAGTTGTTGTTGTTGTAGTAGTAGTAGTAGCAGCAGCAGCAATAGTAGCTGTAGTTATTCTAGGTATAGCATCTGTAGCACTTGTAGTAGCAGCAAAAATAGCTGTAATAGGAGCAGTAGTAGTAGTTCCATTATTAGCAGTAGTACTAATACGACTATTAGCAGTAGTTGAAGAAGTAGTAGTGGCAGTAGTAGTAGTAGTCAAATTAGAGGCAAGAGTAGTTGTAGTAGTAACAGCAATAGCAGCAGCAGCAGTAGTAGTTATCGCGGAAGTAATAGAAGTAGTAGTAGCAGCAGTAGTAGTAGATGAAGAAGTAGTAGTAGGAGTAGTAACCATAATAGTAGTAGCAGTAATTGTAGCAGTGGTAGAGGTGGTACTAGTGGTAGTAACACTTGCAGTAGTAGTAGTAGCAGTAGTAGTGGCAGTAATAGTAGTAGTCATCATAGTCATAGTAGTAGTAGTAGTATTAGCAGTTGTAGTAATAGTAGAAGTACTAGTAACAGTATCAAATATTGTACTAGCTATAGAAGTAGTAGCAGTAGCAGCAGCAGTAGCAGAAGTATTAGTAGTCTGAAAAGTAGTATGAGTTATAGTAGTAGTAGCAGTAGTAGTAGTAGTAGCAGAAGTAGTTGTAGCAGTAGTAGTAGTAGCAATAGTAGCTATAGTAGTTCTTGTTGTAGTAGCAATAGTAGTAGTAGTTGTAGTGGTAGTAAGATTAGTAGATGTAGTAGTAATAATAGTAGTTGTAGTAGCCATTGCAGCAGTCGTAGCAGTGTAGTAGTAGTTGGTAAAGTAGCCATAATTGTAGCTGAAGTAGTAGATGTTGTGGTGGAAGAAGTAATAGTAGTAGAAGTAGTAGTGGCAGTAGTAATACATTAGAAGTAGTAGCAGTCGTAGCTATAGTAATAGTAATAGTTGTAATATTAGTAGTAGAAGTAGTAGTAATAACAATTGTAGTTTTAGTAGGATTAGGAGTAGTTGTAGTAGCAACAGTAGTAGCTGTAGTAATAGAAGTAGCCAAAGTAGTAGTAGTAGCAGTACTAGTAATAGTAATATTATTAGTAGGAGTAGCATAAGTAGTAATAGTAGTAGTAGTAATAATTATTGTAGTATTCGTAGGAGTAATAGTGGTACCAGCAGTAGAGATAGTAGTAGTAGTAGTACTAGTCATAGTAGTGGTATCAACTATAGCATTAGTAGTAGAAATAGTAGTAGTAATAGTAGTAGTAATACTTGCAGTAGTAGCATTAGTAGTAGTAATAGTATTAGATGTAGTAGTAATAGTAGTAGTACTAGTAGCAATAGTAAGAGTAATTGTAATAGTAGTGTTGGTAGTAGTAACAACACCAGTAGTAATAGATGTAGTAATAAAAGTAGCATTAACAGTATTCACAGAAGTGGTAGTGGTACCCATAATCGTAATAGTAGCGGCAATAGTAGTTATTTTAGTAGGAGTAGTTGTACTAGGAGAAGTAGTAGCAATAGTAGTAGCTGTGGTAGCATTAGTAGTAGCAAAGTTAGTACCAGCTGTAGTAGTAGTAATAGAAGTAGTAGTAGTAGTAGAAAGAGTAGTGGTATTAGTAGTAGTAGCAGAAGAAGTAGTAGTAGTATAGCAGCAATAGTAGTAGTAGCAGTAGAAGTAGTCGTAGTAGTAATAGTAGCAGTAGTAGTAGCAGTATTAGTAGTAGTACTAGTTCTAGTAGTAGTAGCTGTGGAAGTAGTAGAAGTAGAAGTAGTAGAAGTTGTAGCAGCAAGGGTAGTAGTAGCAGCAGTAGTAGTAGTATTTGTAGTAATAATAGTTGTAGTACTAGTAGTTGCGACAGCAGTAGCAGCAGGACTAGTGGCGGAAGTCGTATTGCTTATAGTAGTAGTAGTAGTAGTAGTAGTAGTAGTAGTAGTAATAGTATAGTAACAGCAGTCATAGTAGTAATAGTAGTAGTAGTAGTAATAGCAGTAATAGCAGTAGTAGTAGTGGTAGTAGCAGCAACAGTAGCAGCAGCAGCAGTAGTAGTAGTAGTAGAAGAAGAAGTAGTAGAAGTAGTAGCAGTACTAGTAGAAGTTGTAGTTGAGGTAGCAGTAGCAGTAGCAGCAGTAGTAGTAGTAGCAGAAGCAGTAATAGTAGTAATAGTACTAGTAGAAGCAGTAGCAGTAGTAGTAGTATTAGTTGATGTTGTAGGAGTCGTGGTAGTAGTAGTAGTAACAGCAGTAGCAGTAGTAGTATTAGTAGGAGGAGTAGTAGTAGTAGCTATAGCAACAGCAGCAATAATAGTAGTAGCAGCAGTAGTGGTAATAGTAGTAGTAGCTGCAGCAATAATATTTGCAGAAGCAACAGTAGTAGCAGGGGCAGTACTATCAGCAGTAATAGCAGCAGTGATAGCAGCAGTAGTAGTTGTAGCAGCAGTAGTCGAAGCAGTTATAGTAGTAGTAGTAGTCATAGTAGCATTAGCAGTAGTAGTTGTATTAGTAGTAGTGGTAGTAGTGGTACTAGTAGCAGAAATAGTAGTAGTAGCAACAAAAGTAGCACAAGTAGCAGTAGTAGTAGGAGAAGTAGTGGTTGTAATACTAGCATTAGTAGTAGAAGGAGTAGTAGTAGTTGTAGTAGAAGCAGTAGTAGTTGTAGTGGCAGTAGCAATAGCAGTAGGAGAACTAGTAGTAGTAGCAGTACTAGTGGAAGTCATACTAGAAGATTGTGTAGTAGTAGAAATAGCTATAATAGTATTAGTATTACTAGCAATAACAGTAGTTCTAGTACAAGTAGTAGAAGAAGAAGAAGTAGCAGTAGTACTAGTAGCTACAGCAATTGTAGTGGTAATAGCAGTAGTAGAAGTAGCAGTAAAAGGAGTAGTAGTAGTAGTATTAGTAGTAGACGCAATTGTTGTAGTAGTAGCCGTAGTAGCGACAACAGCGATAGTAGCCATAGTTTCTAGAGTAGTAGCACAACAACAATAGTAGTATTGGTGTAGTAGTCGTAGTTGTTGTAGTTGTAGCAGTACTAGTAGTAGTGGTCGTAGTAGTAGCAGCAGTAGTAATAATAGTAGTAGTAGTAGTAGAATTAGTAGTAGTAGAAGAAGAAGAAGTAGGAGAAGTAGTAGTGGCAGTTGTAGTAATAGTAGCAGTTGCAGTAGTAGTAATAACAGAAGTGATAGTAGTGTAGTAAGAGCAATAGTCGTAGTAGTAGTTGTGGTAGAAGTCGAAGTAGTAGTAGCAGTAGTAGTAGCCACAGTAGAAGTAGCAGTAGTAGTTGTTGTTGTAGTAATAGTAATTATAGTAGAAGTTGTAGTAGTAATAGTAGCAAAAGTAGCCTCATAATAGCCGCAGTCGCATTCGTCGCCTTCGTCGTCGCCCCCTTCGGCCCAGCAGTAGTAGTAGTAATAGGAGGAGGAGTAGTAGTAGTAGAAGTTGTAGTAATAGTAGTAGGAGCAGCAAAAGAGGTACTAGCAGAAGTTATACCAGCAACAGTAGTAGTAGTAGTAGTAGTAGCAAGAGTAGTAGTAGTATTTGTAGCCGTACTAGTTCTAGTAGTAGTTGCAGTGGTAGTAGTAGAAGAAGCTGCAAGAGTAGTAGTAGCAGTAGCAGCAGCAGCAGTAGTTATTGTAGTAATAGTAGTTGTACCCGTACCAATTGTAGTAGTCGTAGTTGCAGCAGTAGCAGCAGCGACACTAGTGGCGATAGTCATATTACTAGCAGCTGCAACAGCAGCAGCAGTCATAGTAGTAATAGTAGTAGTAGTAGTAGTAATAGCAGAAATTGCAGTAGTAGCAGCAGTTGTAGCAACAGTAGCAAAGTAGTAGTAGTAGTAGTAGTAGTAGTAGTAGTTGTTGTCGTAGTAGTCGTAGTCGTGCCAAAAGATGGTGTTGTAGTAGCAGTAGCTGTAATAGTATTAGTATTAGCAGTAGCAACAGTAGTACTAATAGTTGTTGTTGTTGTAGTGGTAGTAGTTGTAGTAGCTGCAATAGTTGTAGTGGTAGTAGCAGTAGTAGAAGTAGTAGCAATAGTATTAGTAGTAGTAGCCACAATTGTTGTAGTAGTTGCTGTAGTAGCCGAAAAAGCAATAGTAGTCGTAGTATTCAGAGTAGTGGCGCAACAACAATAGTAGTAGTAGCAGTAGTGGTAGTCATAGCGACAGCAGCAGTAATAGTAGTAGTAGTAGTAGAAGTAGGAAAAGTTGTAGTGGCAGTTGTAGTAATAGTAGTAGTAGTAATAGTAGTAGGAGTAGCAGTTGCAATAGTAGTAATAACAATAGTGGTATTAGTGTAGTAGGAGCAATAGCCATAATAGTAGTGGTAGTAGTAGTCGAAGTAGTAGTAGCAGTAGTAGCAGTAGCAGTAGTAGAAGTAGCATCAGTAACAACAACAGCAGCAGCAGCTGTAGTAGTAGTAGTTGTTGTTGTTATAGTAGTAATAGTAATTATAGTAGAAATTGTAGTAGTAGTAGTAGCAATAGTAGTATAATAGCCACAATAGTAGTGCAAGCAATAGCATTAGTAGTAGCAAAAGTAGTGCCCTTTGTAGTAGTAGTGATTGGAGTAGTAGTAGTAGTAGTAGAATTTGTAGTAGTAGTAGTAGTAGTTACAGAAGAAGTACAAGCAGAAGTTATACCAGAAACAGTAGTAATAGTAGTAGCAATAGTCATAGTAGTATTTGTAGCAATAGTAGTAGTAGTATTAGTTATAGTACTAGTTCCAGTAGTAGTAGTAGTGGTAGTAGTAGAAGTTGTAGCTGCAACAGTAGTAGTAGCAGTAGTAGTAGTAGTAGTAGTAGTTGTAGTAATAGTAGTTGTAGCCGTAGCAGTTGTAATTGTAGTAGTTGCAGCAGCAGCAGCCCTAGTGGCGATAGTAGTATTAATAGCAGCAGCAGCAGCAGCAGTAGCAGTATGACAGTAGTACTCGTAGTAGTTGTAGTAGTGGTAGTAGTAATAGCAGTAAAAGCAGTAGTAGCAAAAGTAATAGTAATATAGTTGTAGTAGTAATAGTAGTAGTAGTACTAGTAGGAGTAGTAGGAGCAGCAGTACTACTATAAGTTATAGTAGAAGTTGTAGTAGTAGTAGTAATTGCAGTAATGGCAATAGTAGTAATAGTATTAGCAGAAGCAGCAGTTGGAGCAATAGTAGTATTAGTTGATGTTGCTGGAGTCGTGGTAGCAGTCGCAGTAACAGCAGCAGCAATAGTAGTATAAGTAGGAGTAGTAGTAGTAGTAGCTATAGCAACAACAGCAGTATTAGTAGTAGCAGTTGTTGTTGTAATAGTAGTTGTAGCAACAACAACAGTATTTTTAATAGCAACACTAGTAGCAGGAGCAGTAGCAGCAGCAATAGTTCTAGTAGTAGCTGTAGTAGCAATAGTAGAAGCAGTTATAGAAGTACTAGTAGTCATAGTAGCTTTAGCCACAGCAGTTGTACTAGTAGTAGTAGTAATAGTAATAGTAGTAGAAGTATTAGTAGTTGTAGTAGTAGTACTAAGAGAAGTTGTTGTTGTTGTTGCAATAGTAGTAGCCGAAGTAGTAGCAGTCATAGTAGCTGTAGTAGTTGCAATAGTAGTGGTAGTAGTAGAAGTAGCAACAGAAGCAGTAGTAGTAGCAACAGAAGTAGAAGAAGTAGCAGTAGTCGTTGTAGTAGTAGTAGTAGTAGTAGTAGAAGAAGAATAAGTAATATTAGTGATACTAGCATTAGTAGTGATGGGAGTACTAGTAGTTGTAGTGGAAGCAGTAGTAGTAGTAGTTGCAATAGCAATAGCAGTAGTAGCAGCAGTAGTTAACGCAGTAGTAGCAGCAGTAGTAGTAGTATTTATAATAGCAGTAGCCGCAGAAGCAGTAGTAGTAGTAGTAGAAGCAATAGCTATAGCAGTAGGAGTAGTGGTAGTAATAGTTGTAGTAGTGGTAGTAGTAGAAGTAGTAGCATTAGTAGTAGTTGTTGTTGTTGTAGTAGCAATAGTAGCAGTAGTAATAGTAGTAGTAGTAGTAGTAGCCACAGTAGTGGTAATAGTAGTAGTAGTAATATTAACTGTAGTAGTAGTTGTTGTTGTAGTTGTAACGGTAGTAGTACTAGTACTAGTATTAGTAGTAGTTGTTGTTGTTATAGTAGTAGTAACAGTAATAGTGGTAGTTGTCCAAGCAGTAGTAGTAGCAATAGAAGTAGTAGTAGAAGAAGTAAAAACAACAGTGGTAGCAGAAGTAGTCGCAGTAGTAGAAGTAGTAGAAGAAGCAGCAACATCAGCATCGGTAGTAGTTGTACTACTAGTAGTTGTGGTAATAGTTGTTCTTGTTGTTGTTGTTGTAGTAATAGTAGTAGTAGTAGCAATAATATTTTTACTAGTTGTTGTTGTAGTAGAAGTAGTAGTAATAGTGGTAGCTATAGTAGTAATTGTAGCAGAAGACATAATAGAAGTAGTAGTAGTTGTTGTAGGACTAAAAGCAATAGTAGTAATAGTAGTAATTGTAAAAGTCGTAGTAGTATTTGTAGCAATAGTAGTAAAAGTTGTAGGAGCGATACTTGTAGTATTAGTAGTATTATTAATAGAGTTAACAGTAGTAGTAGTAGTAGTACCGGTCATGGCAGAAGTAGGAGTTTCAGAAGTAGTAATTTTAGTAGTAGCAGTAGTAGTAACAACAGTAGGTCTAGTTGCAGTAGTAGTTATAGTAATAGTAGTTGAAGAAGTAGCAGTAGCAATAGTTATTGTCGTTACACTAGCATTAGTAGCATTAGCAGTAAAATGAGCAGTAGTTTTAGCAATAGTCCAATTAGTAGCAACAGTAGCTACAGTAGTAGAAGTAGTAGTTTTGGTAGCAGTAGTCATAATAGCAGTGGTAGTTGGAGAAGTTGCAGTAGTAATAGTAGTTGTACAAGTAGTAGTAGGAGAAGTAGTGGTGGAAGTAGTAGTAGTAGTAAGAGTAGTAGTGGTAGTTGTAGAAGAGAAGTTGTCGCAGCAGTAGTTGTAGTAGCAGTAGGAGAAGTTGTAGTAGCAGTGGTTGTTATAGTAGTAGCAGAAGAAGCACTAGTAGCATTAGCCCAAGTAGAAGTAGTAGTACTAGCAGAAGCAAATGTCGTGGTATTAATAATAATAGTAGTTGTTGTAGTAGTAGTAGTAGCAGTTGTAGTAGTTGTAGTATTAGTAGTAGTAGTAGCATTAGTAGTAGTAGAAGTAGTAGTCGTAGTATTAGTAATAGTCGTAGTTGTAGTAGTAGTAGTAGCAGAAATAGTAGCGGTAGTAGTAGTAGTAGTTGTAGTAGAAGTCATAGCAGAACAAGTCATAGTAGTTGTAGTTACAGTTGTAGTAGCAGCAATAATAGTAGTAGTAGTAGTAGCTACAGTGGCGGCATCGAAAGTTATAGTAGTAGCAATGATAGTAGAAGTTGGAGTAGTAGTCTAGTAACAGTTGTAGTCGTAATAGTAGCATTAATAATAATGGTAGAAGTAATTATAGTAGTAGGAGTTGTAGTAACAGTAGTAGCAATTGTAGTAGTAGTAGCAATAGTAGTAGTAGTAATAAAAATATTAGTAGTAGTACCAATAGGAGCCAGAGCAGTAGGATCAATTGTAGTAGTAGTAATAGAAGTAGTAATGCCAGTAGTACTAGCAGTACCTAGAGTAGCAGTAGCGATCATAGTAACATGGTAGTAGTATTAGCTATTGTAGTAGTAGTAGCAGTAGTAGTAGTCGCTGTAGGAGGAGTGGTACTTGTACTAGTAGTAGTTGTTATAATTGTAGCAGTAGTAGCAATAGCAGTAGTGGCAGTAGTTGCGGTAGCATTAGTAGCAGTAGGAGTAGTAGTAACAGTAGCAATAGCAGTCATAGTAGCACTAGTAATAGTATTAGCAATATTAGTGGCAGTAGCAGAGGTAGTCGTAGCAGTAGCAGCACCAGCAGTAGTATTAGCAATAGTAGTAGTAGAAGTAGGAGGTGTAGTACTAGTACTAGTGGTAGTAGTTGTAATAGTAGCAATAGTAGCAATAGCAATAGTTGAAGTTGGAGTAGTAGTAGTGGCAGTAGTTGCAGTAGCTGTCGTAGTGGTAGTAGAAGTAGTATTAGTTGTAGTAGTAGCAGTTGCAGCAGCAGTAGTAGCAGTAGTAGCAATCGTAGTAGTAGTAGTAGTAGCATTAGTAGCAGTAGTAGTAGTGGCAGAGGTATTTGTAGTAGCAATAGCAGTAGCAGTAGTTGTTGCAGTTGTAGTAGTAGCAATAGCAGTAGCTGTACCAGTGGTAGTAGTAGTAGTTGCAATAATAGTAGCAGTTGTAGTAGTAGCAATAAGAGTAGTAGTACTAATAGTAGTGGTGGTGGTGGTTAGAGTCATCAGAGTAACAATAATAGTACGGGTAGTAATAGTAGTAGGAGTGGTAGTTGTAGTCATTGTAGTAGCAGTTGTAGAAGTAGTAGCAGTAGTTATCGTAGTAGTAGTTGTAATAGTGTAGTATTAGTTTGTAGTAGTAGCAGTAGTTGTAACAGTAGTAGTAGCAGTATTAGCAGTAGTAGTAGTAGTTGCAGAAGAAGTAACAGTAGCAACAATAGTAGTAGTAGCAATAGTAATAGTAGTAGCAGAAGTAGGAGGAGCATTAGTAGTAGCAATAGTAGTACTTGCAGTTGCAGTCGTAGCAGCAGCAACAGCAACAGTAGTAGTAGTGCTAGAAATAGTGGCAGTATTTGTAGTAGCAGTAGTAGCTGTAATTGGACTAGTGGTAGCTATAGCAGTTGTAATACTAGTAGGAGGAGTAGTAGTTGTAGTATGAGGTGGAGGAGTAGTTGTAGTACTAGTCCTAGTTGTAGTAGTTGTAATAGTAGAAGTAGTTGTAGTAGCAGTAGTGGTACTAGTTGCAGAAGTAATTGTAGCAGTTTGAGTGGTAGTAGTAGTGGCAGTAACAGTCGGAGTAGTAGTAGAAGTATAATTAGCTATAGTAGTAGCAGTTGCAGCAGCAGCAGCAGTAGTTGAAGTAATAGTAGCACTCGTAGCTGCATTAGTACTAGTATTAGCGTTAGTAGTAGTAGTAGCAGTGGTATTAGTGGTAGCAGTATTGGTAGCTATAACAGTAGTAGTAGCAGAAGCAGATGCAGTAGTAGTAGTAGCAGAAGCAGCAGTAATTGTTGTTATGTCGTAGTATCTGTAGTTGTACTAGTAGTAGTAGTAGTAGCAGTCATAGTTGTAGTAATAGTAGCAGACCTAGTAGCAGCATTCATAGTAGCAGTAGGAGTAGAAGTGGTAATAGTAGTTGTAGTGTGGTAAGAGTAGTCCTAGTAGCAATAATAGTTGGAGTTGTAGTAGTACTAGTAGTAGTAGTAGTATTAGGAGTGGTAGTTGTAGTAGTAGTAGAAGTAGTTGTAGCAGCAGTAGAAGTACTTATCGTAGTAGTGATTGTAGTAGTGTGGAAGCAGCTGTGGTAGTAGCAATAGTTGTTGCACTAGTAGTTGTTATCGTAGTAGTAGTTGCAATAGTGTAGTTGTAGTTGTAGCAGTAGTAGTAGTAGTTGTTGCAGTATTAGTGGCAATAGCAATAGTAGTAGCAGCAGAAGGAGTAGGAGCTGCAGCAGGAGTAATAGTAGTAGTAGCAGTAGTAGTAGTGGTAGTAGTAGTGGCAGTATTTGTAGTAGCAATAGCAGTAGTAATTGGACTAGTGGTAGTTGTAGGAGTTGTAAAGGCATTAGGAGTAGTAGTAATAGTATTAGCAGCAATAGAAGTAGTAGCAGTAGTAGGAGGAGCAGTACTAGTACCAGTAGTGGTTGTTGTGATGGTACTAGTAGTCACAGTAGAAGTAGTGGCAGTAGTTGCAGTAGCAATATTAACAGTTAGAGTAGCAGTAGTAGCGGCAGTAGTAGTCATAGTAGCAGTAGAAGTAATATTCACAGTAGCAGTAGTAGCAGTAGTAGCAGAAGTAGTAGTAGCAATAGCAGTAACAGTCGTAGTAGCATTAGTAGTAGCCTTAGCAGTAGTAGTAGTAGTAACAGTCGTATTAGTAGTAGTAGTATTGGTAGCTGTACCGGTAGTAGTAGCAGATGCAGAAGCAATAGTGGTTGCAGTAGTAGTAGCAGTACTAGCAATAGTAGTAGAAGCAGTAGCAGTTTTTGTTCTAGCAGCAGTAGTTGTTCTTGTTGTAGCAGCAGCAGCAACAGTCATTGTAGTAGTAGCAGTAGCAATTGTAGTAGCAGCAGTAGTAGTTGTTGTTGTTGTAGTAGGAGTGGTGGTAGTAGTAGTAGTAGCAGCAATAGTAGTAGCAATAGTAGTAGTTATTGTAGTAGTAGTTGTAGTAGTGTAGTTGCAGTAGTAGGTGTAGTAGTAGTTATAGCAATGGTAATGGTGGTATTAGCAGTGGCGGTAGTAGTTGCAATAGTAGTAGCAGTAGCAACCGTAGTAGTAGTTGCAGTAGTAATAGCAGCACCAGAAGTAGTAGGAGCAGTAGTAGTAGCAGCAGCAGTAGTAGCAGTTGTAGTAGTAGTAGAAGTAGTAGTAATAGTTGTAGTAGTGTTAGTAGTAGTGGCAGTATTTGTAGTAGCAATAGCAGCAGTAATTGGACTAGTAGTAGCTGTAGGAGTTGTAATAGCAGTAATCGTAGTAGTAGTAGCGATAGTCGTAATTGTAGCTGTAGGAGAATTAGCTCTAGTAGAGTAACAATAGTTTTAGTCGTAGTAGTAGCAGCAGCAGTAGCTGTAGTAGCAGCCATAGTAGCAGTAGTAGAATTAGTACAAATAGACGCTGTAGTAGCAGTTGTACTAATAGTAGTAATAGTAGTGTTAGTAGAAGTAGTAGTCGTTGTAGTATTAGTAGTACAAGAAAAAGGAGCAGTAGTTGTGCTAGTAGTGGCAGTAGTAGGAGATGTAGTAGAAGCAGTTGTAGCCATAGCCGTAGTCATAGTAGTAGTAGTAGTTGTAGCTGTAGTCACAGTGGTAGTAGTTGTTGTAGTAGTAGTGCTAGTGGTAATAGTCACAATTGTAGCAGTAGTAGTAGCTGTAGTAGTAGTAGTAGTGTTAGTAGTAGCAATAGTAGCAATAGTAGTAGTTCAGTAGTAGTAGTTGTAGTAGTAGTAGTAGTAGCAGTATTTGTACCAGCACTACAAGTAAAATTAGCAGTAATAACAGCAGTTGTAGCAGCAATAGTAGTAGTAGCAGCAGCAGCAGCAGTAGTAGTATTAGCAGTAGTTGCGGTACTAGCAATAGTGGAAGTAGTAGTAGTCTTAATAGCAATAGTAGAAGTATTAGTAGCAGTAGTAGTAGCATTAGCAGTAGTAGTAGCTGTAGTAGTAGTAGTGGTAACTATAGTATTGACAGTAGTAGAATTAGTCGTAGTAGTGCTAGCAATAGGAGTAGTTGTAGGAGTACTAGCAGCAGCAATAGTAGTAGTAGTGGCTGTTGTAGTAGCATTGGTACTAATATTTTTAGCTGTAGTAGTCATAATATTAGCAGTAGTAGGAGTGGAAGTAGTAGTAATTTTAGTAGTAAGAGTAGTAGTACTATTAGTAATAGCAGTTCTAGCAGTCGTAATAGCTATAATAGTAATTGTACTAGTTGAAGTGGAATGAGAAGTATCAGTTGTAGTAGTAGTAGCTATAGTGACAGTAGTGGGAGAATTTGTTGCAACAACAATAACCGTAGTAGTAGCAGCAGAAGTAGTAGTTGTTATAGTCATCGTTGTAGCAATAGTAGCAGATGTAGTAGTAGCAGTAGTAGTATTAGTAGTAGTAGTTGTACTAGTACTAGTAGCACTAGTAGCAGTATTAGTAGTAGTTGTAATAATGATAGTAGTAGTAGCTATGGCCATAGTACTAGAAGTTGCAATGGTAGTAACAGTAGTGGTAGTTGTAGCAGTAGCAGTAGTAGTAAAAGTAGTAGTAGTAGCAGTAGGAGTAGTAGTTGCAGGACGAGGAGTAGTAGTAGTAGTAGTAGGATTAGTAGGAAGCAAAGGAGGAGTACCAACAGTAGTAGTCGTAGGACTAGTAGTAGTGGTAGCAGAAGTACTCGTGAAAGTAGCAGTATCAGTAGTCGCAGTAGTAGCTATAGTCGCTATAGTAGCAGCAGTAGTAGTAATAACAGTAGGAGTAGTAGTAGCAGTAGTAGTAATAGTAGAAGTAGTAGCAACAATAGTAGTAATAGCAATAGTAGCCATTGTAGTAGCAGTAGTAGCAGTAAATGTAGTAGCAGTAGTAGTAGCAGTAGTAGTCATCGTTGTTATATTAGTAGTAGAAGCAATCAGAATACTAGTTGTAGCAGTAGAAATTGTGGTAATAGTAGATGTGGTAGTTGTAGTGGTATTAGTAACAATAGTAGCTGTAACAGTAGCAATGGTAGTAGTAGTTGTAGTAGTAGTAGTAACAACGGTTATAGATGTAGCAGTAGTAGTAGTATTAGTTGTGGTAGTAGCAGAAGTAGCACGAATAGTAGTTGTAGCAGTTGTAGTGGTCACAGTTGTAGCAGTAGTAGTAGGAGTAGTAGCTGTAGCGATAGTTGCAGTAGCAATAGTAGCAATCGAAGTAGCATTAGTTTTCGTAGCAATAGTTTAAGTTGTATTAGTACTAGGAGGAGCAAGAGTACCAATTGCTGTATTAGTAGCTACAAAAGTAGTACCCACCGTAGTAGTAACCATAAAAATAGTAGGCATAGTAGTAGTGGCTGCTATAGTAGTAGTAGCAGTAGAAGTTGTAGGAGTAGCAATAGCAGTAGTAGTAGTACTAGTAGTCCTAGTTGTCATGGTAGAAGTAGAAGTAGCGGTAGCAGTAGTTGTAATAGTAGTAGCAGGATTAGTAGTAGTAGGAATAGTAGTAGTAGCAGAAGTAGTGGTAATAGTAGTAGCAATAGTAGTGGTAGTGGCTATTATAGTAGCAGTAGTAGAAGTAATAGCAATAGCAATAGTGGCAGTAGTAGTAGTAGTCATAGCAGTAGCAGCTGTAGTAGTAGTTGTACCGGTATAGTAGTAGTACTAGCAATAGTTGTAGTAGCAGTAGTGGTAATTATAGTAGTAATAATAGTAGTTGTTGTTGTTGTATTAGTAGTCATAGTAGTAGCAGTAGTAGTAGAAGAAGCATAAGTAGTAGCCGAAGCAGTAGCAGAATTAGTAGTATTAGTAGTTATAGTAATAGTAGTAGAAGTGGCAATAGTAGTAGGAGAATTAGTGACAGAAGCAGTTGTAGTTGTTGCAGCAGTAGCAGTAGTAGTAGTAGTAGCAGTTCTAGCAGCAGCAGGAGTAGTAGTAGTAGTAATAGTAGTAGTAGTGGGAGTACCAGCAACAGCAGCAGTAGTGGGAGTAGTAGCAGCAGTAGTAGTAGTGGTAGTAGCTGTAGCAGCAGCAGCAGTAGGTGCAGTAGTAGTAGCCATAGCAGCAGGAGGTGTACAGTAGTAATAGTAGTAGTAATTGTTGTAGTAGCAATAATAGTAGTTGAAGTACTAGTAGTTGAAGTAGCGTCAGTAGTAGTAGTAGTAGTACTGGCAGTAGAAGCAACAGTAGCAATAATGCTAGTATTAATAGTACTAGTAGTTGTTGTTGTTGTTTGTTGTAGCAGAAGCACTAGTAGTAGTAGTAGCAGCTATTGTAGTCGCAGTAGCAGTACCCGTAGAAGTAGTAGTTGTAGTTGTAGCAGCAACAGCAGCAGCAGTGGAAGTAACAAAAGCAATAGTAGTAGTAGTAGTAGTAGTAGTAGTACTTGTAGTAGTTATAGTAGTAACAGTAGCATTTGTTGTAGCAGTAGTAGCAGCAGCAATAGTACTAGGAGAAGTAGTTGAAGTTGTCAAAGTAGTAGTTGTAGCACTAGTAGTAGCTATAGTTGTAGCAACAGTAATAGTTGTAGTAGCAACAGTAGTAATAGTATTTCTAGCAGTAGCAGTAGCTGCAGTAGCTATAGTAGCAATAGCAGCAGCAGTAGTAGTTGTACAAGTAGAAGTAGTGGTAGTAGTAGTCATAGTAGTTATAGTTGTAGCAGCAATGGTACAAGTAGATGTAGAATCAAAATAGTAGTAGTAGTCACACTGGTAGTAGTAGCAGCAGTAGTAGTAGTAGTAGCAGCAGTAGCAATACTACTTGCAGTAGTAGCAGTAGCCCAAGTAATAGTAGGTGTAGCACCGATAATAGGAGTAGCAGTAGTAGCGATGGTAGTTGTAGTTGCCGTAGTAGCAGTAGTAGCAGGAGTAGTAGTAGTAGTTGTTAGTCGTAGTAGTGGAAGTATCAGTAGTTGTAGTAGTAGTAGCAGTAGTAGTAGTAATAGTAGGAGTAGTAATTTTAGTAGTCGTAGTAGTAATAGTAGAAGTAGTAGTTGTAGGAGGAGTAGTAGTAGAAGTAGTAGTAGTAATAGCAGTAGTAGTAATAGTAGTGGCAGGAATAGTAGTAGTTGCAGTAGCCGTTGTAGCTGTAGTCGTAATAGTAGTCGTAGTTGCAGAAATATTAGTAATAGTAGTAGTTGTTGTTGTAGAAGAAGCAGTAATAGTAGTAGCTGTTGTTGCGATTGTAGCAGCAACATTAGCAGCGGTAGTAGTAGTGGCTGGAGAAGTAGGAGTAGTAGTAGTTGTTGTCTTTGTAGTACTAGTAGTTTTAGCAATAGTAGCAGTTGTATTAGTAGGAGTTGTAGGGGTTGTGGCAGCAGCTATAGTAGTTTTATGTAGCAATAGCAGTAGCAATAGTAGCAGTAGTAATAGTCATCATTGAAGTAGTAGCAGTAATAGTAGTTTTAGCAGTAGTAGTGGTGGCAGAAGTGTTTGTAGTAGGAGTAGTAGGAGGAGGAGGAGGAAGAGAAGTAGTAGTAGGAGTAGTAGTAGTGGTAGCCATAGCAGCAAAAGTAGCAGTAGCAGTAGTATTATCTGTAGTAGTAGTAGTAGTAGTAATAGTTGCAGCTGTAGCAGAAGTAGCAGCAGCAGCAGTAATAGTAGAAGTAGAAGTAGGAGTAGCAGCAACAGTAGAAGTAGTAGTAGTAGTAGTAGTATCAATAGTGGCAGCAATAGTAGCAGTGGCAGTAGTTGTGATAGTAGTTGTAGTGGAAGTAGTAGTAGTTGAAGTTGTTGTAGCAGCAGTAGCACTAGTATTAGAAGTAGCAGTAAAAGGAGGAGGAGGAGTACTAGTAGCAGTAGCTCTACTAGTAGTCGTACTAGTAGTAGAAATAATAGCTGCACTGGTGGAAGTAGTACCAGTAGTTGCAGTTGCAAAACTAGTTGTAGCAGTAGTTGTCATAGTAGTAGCAGTACTAGCAGCAGCAGCAGTAGTACTATTATTAGAAGTACAAGTAGTGGTACTAGAATTGGTGGTGGTAGTAGTAGTAGCAACAGCGGCAGCAGTAGCAATAGTAGTAGTAGTAGTAGTAGTAGTAGTAGTTATGGTAGTAGCTGTAGAGTAGTAGTAGGAGTAGTAGCAGAAGCCGTAGTAGTACTAGTTGTAGTAGCTGAATCAGTAGTAGCAGTTGTAGTATTACTAGTAGTATTATCGGTAGTTGTAATAGTAGTAGAAGAAGTAGTAGAAGCCTTAGTAGTTGAAGTAGTAGCAGTAGCAGTAGTAGCTGTAGAAGTAGCAGTAGAATCGGTATTTGCAGTAGTAGCAGCAGTATTGGTAGTTGTACTACTAGTAGAAGCAGCAGTAGTAGTAGCAATAATAGCAACAGCAACAGTAATAGTAGTAGTTACAGTTGTAGTAGCAGTAGTCGTAGTAGCAGTAGCGGTAGTAATAGTCTGAGATTGTAGCAGTACTATAAGTAATAGTAGTAGGAGAAGTAGTTGTAGTAGGAGAAGTAGTAGTGGTTGTTGTAGATGCAATTGTAGTATTATTATTAGTAGTAGTATCAGTTGTAGTAGCAACAGCAGCAGTAATTGCAGTAGTAGCTGAAGCAGCAGAAATAAAAGTTTGTCACAGTCGTAGTTGCAGTAGTAGCGGTAGTGGCAGTAGTAGCGGTAGTAGTTGTAATAATAATATACATAGCAGTAGTTGTAGCAGTAGTTGTAGCAGCAGTTGTACTAGAAGTCGTAGTAGTAGTAATAGAAATGGAAGCAATAGTAGTAGTAGTAGTAGTAGTTGACGAAGTAGTAGAGGTAGCACTAGTAATAGTAGTAGTAGAATTAGAAGTAGTAGTAGTTACAGAAGTAGCTGTAGGAGGAGAATTAGTAGGTGTAGCGGAAGCAGCAAAAGAAGTAGTAGTAGCAGTGGTAGGAGTGCTAGAAGCCGAAGTAGAAATGATAGTAGCAGTACTAGTAGTAGTCGTCGGGGTAGTAGGTGTAGGAGCAATAGTAGTAGTAGCAGTAGCAGCAACATTGGTAATTGTGGTAGTAGTAGTTATAGGAGTAGTAGTGGCGGTTGTAGTAATAGTATTAGTAACTGCAGTAGTAGTACTAGTTGTAGTAATAGTTGCCATAGTAGTAGCAACAGCAATAGTAGTAGTAGAAGTAGTAATAGTAGTAGCATTAGTAGTAGCAGTAGCAGCAGCAGCAGTAGTAGAAGTAGTAGTAAAAGTGAACGCAGTAATAGTAGTAGTAGTAGCAGTAGTAGCTGAATCAGTAGTAGTAATAATAGTAGTAGAAGTTGAGTAGTCATAGGAGTGGTAGTAATTGTTGTTGTAGTGGTAGTAGTGGAAGTAGTATTAGTAGTAGTAGCAATAGTAGTATTAGTATTAATAGTAGGACTAGAATTAGTATTAGGAGTAGCAGTAATAGTAGGAGTTGGAGTAGGAGTAGTAGAATTAGTAGAAGTAGTAGTAGCAGCAAGACTAGGAGTTAGAGTAGGTGTGGGAGCAGGAGTAGGAGTAGTAGTAGTTGTAGTAACTATTGCTGTAGTAATAGTGTTAACAGTAGTTGTCGTATTAGTAGTAGTAGTAGTAGTAGTAATAGTGGTAGTAGTAGTAGCAGGTATATTTGTTACAGCAGAAGTAGTAGTAGTAGTATTAGTTGTTGTAGTAGTAATTATAGTGGTGTTGGAGTAGAAGTAGCAGTAGTTGGTTTATGAGTCGTGGTAGTAGCAGGAGCGGGAGTAGTAGTAGTAGTAGAAGAAGTAGTAGTAGTAGTAGTAGCACTAGTAGCAGTAGTAGGAGGAGCAGCAGTAGTAGTTGTAGTAGCAATAGCTGTAGTAGTAGGAGTAGTTGTAGTAGTAGCAACAGTAGCAGTAGCAGCAGTCGTAGTACTAGTAGTATTAGTAATGGTAGTATTAATAGTAGTAATAAATGTTGTAGTAGTAATAATTGTACTAATAATAAAAGTAGTAGTAGTAATAGTAGTAGCTACTGCAGCAGCAGCAGTAATAATAGGAGTAGTAGTAGTATAAGAAGAAGAGCTAGAAGAAGAGGAAGTAGTAGTAGTAATAGTATTAGTCGTAGGAGTAGGAGTAGGAGTAGTCGTCGTAGTGCAAGTTGTAGTAGTAGTTGTTGTTGTTATAGTAGTAGGTGCAGCTACGTCTCCTCCACCTACTACTTCCATTACTACATCTCCTACTATGACTACTTCGGCACGTACTACAACTGCTGCAACTACTATTACAGATGCTGCCACAACTTCTGCTACGGCTACTGATACTACACGATTGCTACTGTTGCTCCAATAGTTGCTACTCCTGCTAAAACTACTACTACTACAACTACGACTGCTACTACGGCTACTGCTACTACTACTACTTCTCCCACCACTAGTACTATGGTTACTGATGCTGCTGCTACAACAACAACAACTACTACTTTGATTACTACTACTGATACAATAACTACTACTACTATTACTACTACTGCTACAACAACTACTACTACAATTACTACTACTACTTTTTCTCCAACTATTGTTACTGCTGCTGCTACTACTGCTGCTGCTGCTGCTGCTACTACTACTACTACTACTACTACTACTACTACTACTATTACTACTACTACTACTACTACTACTACTACTGATACTTCCACTACTGTGACTACAACTGCACCTACCACTGTTACAACTACTACTCCTACTACCGGTACTACTCCGGATATTACTACTACTACTGCTACTACTAGTACAACTACTGCTGCTACTGCTGCTACGACTACTACTACTGCAACTACTACTACTTATACTGCTATAGCTACTAGTGAGGCTACTACTACTATGCTACTTCTACATTTACTTGTACTACTACTGCTACTACTAATACTAGTATGAAGACTACTACTACTGCTAAAACTACTGCGACTACTTCTACTTTTTCTACTACAACTGTTGCTACTGCTACTGCTTTTGCTACTACAAATATGCTTCTACTATGTCTACTACTACAACAACAACTAATGCTAATATTACTACTACTAATCTTCTACTGCTACTACTACTACTACTGGTACAACTATAGCTACTGCTACAGCTACTACTACTGTTGCTGCTGCTACTACTACTTCTATTGCTACTATGGCTACTACTAGTACTACATCTACCACTAGTACTACTACTATTGCTACTCTAATGACAAATACTGCTGCTGCTGCTGCTACTACAGTTACTACTATAACTACAACTACTACTGCTGCTGCTGCTACTACTACTACTACTACTACTTTCGCTACTTCTACTACTGCTTCTATAACTGCTGCTACTACTAGCCCTACAACTACTACTTCAACTGCTACAGCAACTTCTTTTACTACTACTGCTGCTACTACTACTACAACTACTAATACTGCTACTATTACTGTTGCTTCTGTTACTTCCACTACTACTAGTGTTGGTACAACAACTACAGCGACTACTTCTGGGTGAACTACTGCCGCGACTGCAACAACTGCTACTACTACTAGTACGGCTGCTACAACAACAACAACAACTACTATTGTTACAAATAGCTCAAATACTATTGTTGCTTCTGCGCCACTACTGCTACTACTACTACTACTATTACTTATACTACCAGTGCTGCAACTACTACTGCTGCTACTACTATAACTACTACTACTAGTACTAGTGGTACTAGTCCTACTGCTACTATTATTGCTCCTACTACTACGGCTTCTACGACTACTCCCACTAGTACTACTACTATGGCTACTATGACTACTACTACTACTACATCTACAACCACTACTACTACTGCTACTACTGCCACTGCTACTCCTTCCATTACTACCACTACTACTGCTGCTGGTGCTGCTACTACTGTGACTACCACTACTACTGCTGCTACTATTACTCCTACTACTACGACTACGACTACTATGACTACTGCTACTACTACTACAACAACTACTACTATTACTACTACTACTACTACTACTACGACTACAACTACTACGACTATTACTACTACTACTACTATTACTGCTACTACAACAACAAGAACAACAACAACTACTACACCTACTACTATTACTACTACTACAATTACTACTACTTCTATTGCTACTACTACTACTACTCTTACTCCTACTCCTACTCCTACTACTACTACTACTATTGCTACTATTACTCCGTACCTTCCTCCTCCTCCTCTTGCTACTACTACTACTACTACAACAACTATACCTACTAGTAAAATTACTACAGCTGCAAATATAACTACTACTATCGCGACTATTCCTCCTTCCAGTACTGTTGCTACTCCTACTTCTAGTACTACTCCTACAACCACTTTAACTACTACTACTAATGCTACTGCTGCTTCTACTAGTATTGCACCTACTAGTAAAATTACTATAGCTACAAATACAACAACTACTGCTATCGCGACTATTCCTCCTTCCACTACTACTACTACTCTACTGCTATTACAATTGCTACAGCTCTTACTAGTACAATTATTGCCTCTATTGCTATTACAAATACTGCCACCACAACTACCACTACTGCTACTACTACTACTTCTACTACTACTACTTCTACTACTCCTCCAAATACCTCTATTGTTGCTATTACTACTGGTACACCCACTACTACTGCTACTACTACTACTACTAGTGCTACTGCTACTACAACTACAACTATTACTGCTATTGCTAATACCACTACTACTACTCCTATTGCACTACTACAACTACTACTACGATAACTAATGCTACTACTGGTACAACTGCTAGTAGTACTACAACTACGACCACTCCTAATACAACTGCTACTACTACTAATACTACTACCCCTACTATTATTGCGACTTCGACTTCTCTTACCACCACTACTACTAATATTGGTACTACTGCTCTTACGGCCACCACTACTGTTGCTACTATTTCTGCAACTACTACTACCGCTGGTGCAACTATTGCTATTGCTACAACTACTACAATTGCTGCTGCTGCAACTACTACTATTGCAACTACTATAACTGCTACTACTGCTGCTGCTACTGCTACCAACAATAATAGCGCTACCACTACAGCTACTGCAACTACTACTGCTGCTTTTGCTTATGCTACTACTATTGCTATAGCTACTAATACTGCTACTGCTAACACCACTCTCCTACCACTACTACTATTGCAAATACTACTACAAATGCTGCTTCGACTGCTACTACTACTGCTACTACTACTGTTGCTACTACTACTATTGCTACTTCTACAGCAACTACTACTACTATTACTACCACCCCTATAGCTACTATTGCTACTGCAACTACTGCCGCTACTACTACTACGACTACTGCTACTATTAAAACTACTACTATTAATACCACTATTGCTACTACTCCTACTACTACTAGTACTGCTACTACTACTACTGTTGCCGCTACTTCTACTGCGACTACGATAACTAATATTATTATTACTCCAACTATGACTGCTACTATTGCTACAGCAACTACTGCCACAACTGCTACTGCTACTATAGCTACTATTACAACAACTACTGCTAGTACTAGTACTACTGCTCCTACAATGACTACTACTGCTACTGTTACTATTATGATTACTTCAACTACAGTTACTATTCCTACTATAACTAATACTACTGCTACTGCTACTATGATTGCTGCTGCTAATGCTACTACTACTCCTATATCTACTATTACTACACCAACTACCTCCACCACTACTGCTGCTACTACTACTCCTATTACAACAACTACTACTAGTATGGCTATTGCTACTGCTGCTACAACAGCTACTACTGCTTCTACTATCACTGCTACTACTATAACTATAGCTAATACTACTACTTTTGCGACTACGACTACTACTGCAACTGCTACAAGTACTCCTACTGCTATTATTGCTACTGCAAATACGGCTACTGCTGCTACTGCTATCACTAATGCTAATAATACTGGTAGTACTGCTACTAATATTGGTACTATTACTACTACAACTACTACTATTGGAACTACCACTGTTGCTACTACAACTACTACTAATACGACTACTACTACTACTATTGCTACTACTACTGCAACTGCTACTATTACTATGACTGCAACTGCTGCTCCTACTACTATTACTACTACAACTAATAGTACTACTACTAATACTACTATTACTATGGGTACTACTACTACAACAACAACTGCTACTACTGCTACTATGGCTACTACTACTACTACTGCTACTACTACTACTACTACTACTACTACTACTTCTACTACTACTACTGCTACTACTCATACTATTCATACTCCTGTTGGTACTGCTACTACTACTTCTACAACTACTACTACTCCTGCTACTGCTGCTACTACGGCTACTATCGCTACTACTACTCCTACTACTACAGTTACTTCTACCATTGTATTACTTCTACTATTATGACAACTACTGTTCCTAGATTACAACCACCACTACTACAGCCACTACTACTATGATTACTATTATTAGTACTACTATTACTACCACTATGACTCCTATGAGTACCACTACCACAACTAGTACTACTACTATTACTTCTGCAACTGCTGTTGAAGCTACAACTGCTCCTACTCTTACTATTGCTACTACAACTGCTATTACTACTACTATGACAGGTTCTGCTACTACTACTACTACTACAACTCCTACTACTACGGCAACTACTTCTACTACTACTACTACTACTACTACTACTACTACTGCAACTACTACTACTACTACTACAACAACAACAACTACTACTGCAAGTTCTACTATTACTACTACTACTACTACTACTAATAATAATAATAATAATAATAATAATACTAGTACTACTACTGCTTCCACTAGTACTACTACTGCTACAACAACAACAACAACAACTAACACTACTACTACTACTGCTGCTACTACTACTACTTCAATAACAACAACTACTACTACTAATACTCCTGCTACTACCACTGCTACTGCTACTATTACTCCTACTAGTGCTACTATTACTACTGCTGCTACTGCTACTACTACTAATACTACTGCTACTGCAACTACTGCTGCTACTTCTATTCATACTACTGCTGCTACTACTGCTGCTACAGCAACTACTACTGATACTGTAGCTACTGCAACTAATACTACTACTTTTGCTATTGCTGCTTCTATTGTTGGTAGTACTGCTGCTGCTGCTGCTACTACTGCTGCTACTACTGCTCCTACTACGACTACTACTACTGCTACTACTATTGCTAGAACTAGTAATACTGCTACTGCTATTACTACTACTGCTACTACAATTACTACTAGTACTACTACAATTGCCGCTGCTACTGCTACTGCAACCGCTGTTGCTGCGACTACTACTACTACTACTAATACTACTACTATTGCTGCTTTTTCTGCTGCTGCTACGACTAATGCTACTACAAACACTACTGTAGCTACTTTAACTACTACTACTCTTGCTGCGTCTACAACTACAACTACCGTTTCTGCTACTACTGCTTTTGCCACTACTGCTCCTATGGCTACTAATACTATAGTTACTACAACTGCTACTACTGCTATTGCTGCTACTACTGCTTCTATTAACAACAACTACAACTACTACTGCTACTACTACTGCAACCATTGCTACTACTATCACTACTGCTAGTTCTCCTACTACTGCTACTAATGCTGCTACTACTACTACTACCACCACTACCACTGTTATAACTACTACTACCGCTAACACGAATACTACTACTACTTCTATAATTGCGGCAACTACCACCTCTACTACTACTACTATTGTCGCTACAACTACTACTACTATTTGTACTACTGATGCTATAACTACTACTACTGGTACTGCTGCTACTACTACTACTACTACTACAACAACAACAACTACTACTACTATAACAACTACTACGACAACTACTGCAACTACTGCTGGTGCTGGTGCTGGTGCTAGTGCTGCTACTACTCCTCCTCCTATTACTACTGCTACTACGACTATAACTATTATTGCTACTGCTTCTACTTCTACTACAACTTGTACTACAGCCACTTCTCTTGCTAGTACTACCACTACTATTACAACTATTACCACTACTACTTTTACTACTACTTCTACTGCTACTGCTACTAATGCCACAACTACAGCTACAACTACTGCTACCACTGCTACGACTACTACTACTACTACTAGTACTACAACTACTACTTCTACTATGGCAACTACTACCCTCCTATAACTACTACTGCAACTACTGCTACTATGGCTACTACTATTGCTTGTGTTGCTACTCCTACTACTACTACCACTACGACTAATTTTCTTACTACTTCTACTACTATTACCACTATGACAGCTACTACTACTGCTACAACTTATGCTACTACTATTTCCTGTAATACAGCAACTACTTTTACTACTACTAGTACTATTACTAGTACCTCTACCACTACTACTACTACTATTGCAACTACTAATACTACTACTAACAATGCTACTTCTGCTACTGCTACTAATATTACTACTACTCCTTCTACTACTACTACCGCTATTGCTACTACTACTACTTGTACTAATACTCCAGCTACTACTACTACTAGTACTACAACTATTACTATTGTTGGTACTACTGATACTATTGCGACAATTATTACTACTACAACAACTGCTACTATTGCTGTTGTTGCCTCACCTACTAGTACTACAACTACCACAACTACTACCACTACTACCACCACTACAACTACTACTACTATTCCAACTACTACTACTAGTCCTAAACCTCCTACTACTATTACTATACTACTATTTCTAATGCTCCTACTACTTCTACTACAACTCTTACTACTCCAACTACTACTATTACAACAACAACTACTACTACTTCTGTTACTCCTACTACTGCTACTACTACTAATACACCTAATATGCCTACTACTACTGCTAATGCTACTACTATAGATAATACTACTAGTACAGCTAACACTACTGCTGTTGCTACGACTACTACTTCTACTACTGCTACGACACCTACTACTACAACTGCTACTATTATAACTACTGCTACTACAACTGCTGGTACTACTACTACTACTACTGTTCCTACTATTGTTAATACTATTACTACTATTACTACTGCTACCACTAGTACTATGACTTCTGTCGCTACGGTTACTCCCACTACAACTACAACAACAATAACTACTATTGTTGTTATTGCTACTAATACTACTTTTACTACTGCTACTACAACTGATACTACCACTACTCCTACTACTACTTCTACTATGACTACTACTACAATAACAACAATAACAATAACTACTACTACTACTACTAGTAGTATTACTGCTACTGTTGGTGCTACTACAACAATGACTACTACTACTACTAGAACTACTACTACTACAACTACTTGTAGTACGACTACTCGAACAACTACTACTAGTACTACAAGGACTACGACTACTACTACTACTTCTACTACTCGTACTATGACTACCCCAACAACAACTACTACTACTGCTACTAGCACTACTACTCCTAATACTCTGACTACAACACACGTTATTACTACTACTACTACTACAACTATTAGTACAACTACTACCACGACTAGAACAACAACTACTACTATTACCGTTACTACTATTGCTACTATTCTTACTACTACCACTAATATTACTACTACTATTACAACTTCTGATACT
>RXID01015667.1:52500-58892 GCA_005019695.1 Trichopus zeylanicus subsp. travancoricus | reverse complement strand
AGAAATAAGAGTATTAGTAGTAGTCATAGTAATTGTATTAGTAGTCATAGTTGGAGTAGTAGTAGTAGCGGTGGTAGTAGTAGTAGTAATAGTAGTAATAGTAGAAGTAGCAGCAGCAGCAGCAATAGTAGTAGTCAAAGTAGTAGTAGTAGAAGTAGTTGGAGTAGTAGTTGTAGTACTATGAGTTGGAGTAGTAGTACTTGGAGCAGTAGTATTTGGAGCAGTTGTAGTCGTAGCAGCAGTAGTACCTGAAGTAGTAATATAAGTTGTAGCAGCAGTAGCAGTTGGAGTAGTAGTAGTAGTAGTAGAAGTAATAGTAGTCATAGCATTAATAGCTGCAATAGTCGTAGTTGTAGTAGCAGTAGTAGTAGCAGTTGTAGTACCTTTAGTACTAGTAGTAGTAGCGGCTGAAGTAGTAGCCGCTATAGTAGCAATAGTAGAAGTAGTAGTAGCAATAATAGTAACAATAGTAGCCGTAATAGTAGCATTAGTTGCAACAATGGCAGTAGCAATAGTCGTATGAGTACTAGTAGTAGTAGTAGTAGCACAAGTAGCAGCAGTAATAGTAATAATAGTAGTCGTAGCAGCAGTAGCCATATTATTAGTTATAGTAGTAGTAGTGGTGGTGGTGGTGTAGTATCGGTAGTAGTATTAGTAGTAGTAGTAGCAGTAGTAGTAGGAGGAGGAGGAGGAGGAGGAGTAGTAGTAGTAGAAGAAGAAGAAGAAGAAGAACAAGTAGTAGTAGTGGCAGTAGTAGTAGTGGTAGTAGCAATAGTAGTAGCTGCAACTGTAGTTGATTTAGCAGTAGAAGTAGCTGTAGTACAAGTAGCAGCAGTAGTTGTAGTAGTAGTAGTAGTAGGAAAAATAGTAGTAGTAGTAGCACTAGTAGTAGTATTAGTTGTTGCAGCAATAGTAGTAGTTGCAACCACTGCAACTAAAGCAGAAATACTAGTAGTAGTGTTAGTACTAGTAGTCTTAGTTATTGTTGTAGTAGTAGTAGTAATAGTAGTAGTCGCAATAGGAGAAGTATTATTAGTTGTAGCAGTAGTAGCAGTATTAGTTGCAGCAGTAGCAGTAATAGCTGTAGCAGTTGCTGCAGTAGTAATAGTTGTAAGGGCAACCGCAACAGTAGTAGTTGTTGTAGTAGCCGTAATAGTAGTACAAGAAATAGAAGTAGTAGTAACAGTAGTAGTTTCCTCAGTAGTAGTAGTAGTAGTAGTAGCAGTAGCAATAGTAGCAGTAGTAGTAGCTAAAGTAGTAGTATTATTAGTGATAGTTGCCACAGCAGTTGTAGTAGTAGTAGTTGCAGCAGCATTAGATGCGGTAGTAGTATTACGGGAACAAAAGTAGTTGCAGCAGCAACAACTTGAGTAGCTGCAACAACAACATAAGTAGTAGTAGCAGTCGTAGTAGTAGCAGCAGTAGTAGTTTCATTAGTAGTAGTAGCAGCTGTAGAGGTAGTAGTAGTAGTAGTAGTAGAAGCTGCAGCAATAGTGGAAGTGGTTGTAGTAGCAGAACAAGTAGTAGCAGAAGTGCAACAATTGTAGTAGTAGGGGAAGTAGTAGTTATAGTAGCAGCAGTAGTAGTAATAGTAGTAGCAATAGCAGTAGTAGCAGCAGCAGAAGTATTATTTGTAGCAGCCATAGTAGTAGCAGTAGCAGAAGTAGCAAAATTTGTAGTTGTAGTACTAGCAGTAGTTATAGTAGAAGCAGTAGCAATATTAGCGACTGGCTGTAATAGTAGTGGTAGTAATAGTAGTAGCAGTAGTAGTAGTTCTAACAGCAGTAATAGTAGTATCAGTTGTAGTTGTACAAAAAGTAGTAGCAGTAGTAGTGGTAGTAGTTGTACTAGTAGTAGTAGCAGTAATGGTAGTAGTAGTTGTTCTAGTAGTAGTAGTAGTAGCAAGAGTAGTAGTAGTAGTAGCAAGAGAAGTAGTAGCAGTAGTAATCGTAATAATAGTAGTTGTTGTAGCAGTAATAGCGATAGTAGTTGTAGTAGTTGTTGTTATTGTACTAACAGAAGTAGCTGCAGATGTAGTAGCAGTAGTATTAGAAATAGTTATCATAGTAGTAGTAGCAGCAACAACAACAACCGTAGTTGCAAAAGTAGTTGTCGTATTATTTTTCATAGTAGTTATAGTTGAAGTATTAGCAGTAGGTGTAGCTGCAACAACAGCAGCAGTCGTAGTAGCAGTAGTAGTAGTACCAGAAGTAGTAGAGAAGTACTAGTAATAGTTGTAGTAGATGCAGTAGCAGTAGTGGCGGTGGTTATAGTAGCAGTGCTTGTAGTAGCAAAAGTGTTGCAATTGCAGCTGTAGTTGGGGAAGTAGTAGTAGTAGTTGTAGGAGGAGTAGTAGTAATAGTAGTAGAAATAGCGATAGTAGGACCAGCAGTAGTATTAGTTGTAGTACAAGTAGTATAGTAGTAGTTGTACTAGTAAAAATAGTAGCAAAAGTAGTAGGAGTCAGAGTAGTAGCAGTAGTTGTAGAAATTGTTGCCAAAGTAGTAGTAGTAGCAGTAACAACAATAGTAGTATTAGTTGCCACAGTAGTAGTAGTTGTAGCAGAAGTGGTAGCTGTATGAAAAGCAGTAGCAGTAGTAGTTGAAGTAGCAATAGTAGTAGTAGTAGCAATAATGGTGGTGGTGGTAGTAGTAGCACTATTAATAGTCAAACTATTAGGAGGAGGAGTAGTAGTAGTAGTACTAGGCGCGGGAGTTTGAATAGGAATGGTACTAGTAGTAGTTGCGTTTCGAGTAGTTGTACTAGTAGTAGTTGTTGTAGCCGTGGTAGTAGTAATAGTAGCAGAAGTAGTAGTAGAAGTTGTAGCAACAGTTGTAGTAGTAGCAGTAGTAATAGTTGTAGAAGAAGTAGTAGTAGTAGTATTAATAGCCAAAGCTATAGTAGTAGTTGTAGCAGTTGGAGTAGTAGTAGAAGTAGAAGCAGTGGCAGTAATAGTAGAAGTTGAAGCAAAGGTAGTAGTAATAGTAGAAGAATAAGTAGTAGAAGTAGAAGTAGTAGTAGTAGTAGTAGGAGTAGTAGTAGCAGCAGTAGTAGGAGTAGTTGTAGTCACAGTAGTAGGAGTAGTAGTGTGATAGTAATAGTAGTAGTAGTAGTAGTAGTAGTAGTAGTAGTAGTAAGACTAATAATAGTAATTGTATATAGTTGTTGGAGTTGTAGTAGTACTAGTAGCAGTAGTTGTACTAGTTGTGTGGAAGTAAGAGCAGTTGTAGTAGCAGCAGTAGTGGTGGTAGTGGTAGTCATAGTAGTTGTAGTAGCACGACTAGTAGTAGTAGAAGTAGTCACAGTAGTAGAAGTACTAGTAGTGGTAGTAGTATTGGTAGTACTAGTAGAAGTAGTAGCTATAATAATAGTAGCATTAGTGGAAGTAGTAGCACAACTAGTAGAAGTACTAAGGAGAGTAGTAGTTGTAGAAGCAGTAACAATAGTAGTAGTAGTAGTAGCTATAATCATAGTTGCTGGAGCCACAGCAGCAGTAGAAGTAGTGGCGGTGGTAGTAGTAGTAGTAGTGGCAGAAGTAGTACTTAGAATAGTAGTAGGAGTAGGAGTTGGATTAGGAGTCGTAGTAGTAGTAGGAGGAGTAGGAGGACGAATAGTCATGGTATTAGTAGTAGTAATTGTTGTTGTTGTAATTGTACTAGTAGTAGTAGCAGTAGTAGTAGTCGTAGAAGTTGTAGCAGTAGCTATAGCTTTTGTTGTAGTAGTAGTAGTAGTAGTAGTAGAAGTAGTAGGAGGAGTAGGAGTAGTAGTAGTAGTAGTAGTAGCAGCAGCAGTAGTAGTAGTGGTAGTAATGGTAGTTGGAGTTGTAGTTGTAGCAAAAGGAGTAGTTGCAACAGTAGTAATAGTGGTTGTATTAGAAGTGTAGATGTAGTAGTAGTTATTATTGTTGTAGTTGTAGTAGCAACAGTAATAGTAGTGGAAGTAGTAGTGGTAGTAGTGGTCATAGTAGTAGTTGTCGTTTGAGTAGTTGCTGAACCAGTAGTTGTAGTAGTAGTGATCCTAGTGGTAGTTGTAGAATCAGTAATAATACTAGTTGTAGTAGTAGTAGTAGTAGCAACAGCTGCAGCAGTAGCCGGAGTAGTTATAATAGTAGTCGTTGTTGTTGTTGTTGTGGAACTAGTATTCGTAATTGTTGTAGTAGTACTAGTTGTAGCAGCAGCAGTACTAGTAGTAGCTAGAGTTGTAGCTATAGCAGTAGTAGTAAGAATAGTAGTAGTAGTAATAGTTGGAGTAGTAGTTGTAAAAGTAGTAGCTTTGGGAGTAGTAGTAGTTGTCATAGTAGTAGTAGTAGGAGTTGGGGTAGTAGTAGGGGTAGTTGTAGTGGTAGTAGTAGTATTTGTAATAGTAATAGTGCTGTTAGTAATAGTAGTAATAGAAGTAGTAGTAGCAGAGTAGTAGTACTAGTAGTAGCAGTAGCTGTAGTTGGAGAAGTATTACTAGTAGTAGTAGTTGTAGCAGTAGTAGAAGTAGCAGATGTATTAGTAGTAGTAGTGGCAGTAGCAGAAGTAGCAGTTGTAGTAGTAGTTGGAGCAATAGCAATACTAGCAGGTGTAGCAATTGCAATAGTAGTAGTAGAAGTAGCAGTAATAGCAATAGAAGTCAGAGTATTATTCGTGAAAATAATAGTTGCAGCAGCAGCAGCAGTAGTAGTTGTTGTTGTTGTAGCAGTTGTAGCAATAGTAGCAGTAGTAATAGTTATTATAGAAGTGGTCGAAGGAGTAGTAGCAGCAGCAATAGTTATAGTTGTAGTAGTAGTAGTTTTTGTAGAAGTAGCAGCAGTAGTAGCAATAGTAGTTGAAGGTGCAGTAGTAGCAGTAGGAGTGTAGTAGTAGTAGTAGTTGTAGTAGCATTTCTAGTAGCAGCAGTTGGAGTGTAGCTGCAATAGTAGTAATAGCAGTAGCAATAATAGTAGTAGTGGTAAATGTAGCCCAAGGAGTAATAGTAGCAGCAGCAGCAATAGTGGCAGCAGTAGCAATTATAGTAGTAGTTGTAGTAGTTGAAGCCATAGAGGAAGTAGTAGCAGTAGTATTAGTAGCAGTAGTCATAGTAATAATAGTAGGAGCAGTAGTAGAAGTAGTAGTAGTAGTAGTAGTAGTTAAAGTAGTATTAGTAGAAATAGTAGAAGTAGTTAAAGTAGTAGTAGCTATAGTGTAGTAGTAGTAGTAGTACTTGTAGTAATTATAGTCGTTGGAGTAGTGGTAGGAGGAGCAACAGTAGCAGTTGTAGCAGTAGCAGTAGTAGTAGTAGCGATAGTAGTTGTAGTAGTTGTAGTAGCAGCAGTGGTAGTTGGGCTAGTAGTAGTAGTTATAGTATCAATTGTACTAGTGGTGGTAGTAGCAGTAAGTAGTTGTAGCAGAAGTAGACCCAATAGTAGTTGTTGCAGGAGAAGTAGTAATAGTTGTAATAGTTGTAGTTGTAGTAGTAGTAGTAATAGTAGTAGTAGTAGTAGTAGCAGCAGCAGTAGTAGTAGCAGCAGGAGCAGCAACAATAGTAGTAGTAGCAGTAGCATTAGTATCTATAGAAGCAATAGTAGCAGTAGTTGCAGTAGAAGTAGTAGCAGAAGTAATAGTAGGAGCAATAGTAGTAGTAATTGGATTAGCAGCAGCAGTAGTAGTGAAAGTAGTAATGGTAGCAGTACTAGTAGGAGTACCATTGGTAGCAATTGTGGTTATAGTAGTAGCATGAGGAGGAGGAGTAGCAGTAGTAGCCCTAGCGACAGTAGTAGTGGTAGCAGTATTAGTAGTGGTAGGAGCAGTTCTGGTAGTGGTAGTAGTAGCTGTAGCATACGAGAAGTAGTAGCAGTCATAGTAGTAGTAGTAGTAGAAAGAGTAGTTGTAGGAATAGTTGTGGTGGGAGTAGCGGTCATAACAGTAGCTGTTGTAGCAGTTGTAGCAGTAGTAGTATCACTAGTAGTAGGAGTAATAGTAAAAGTAGTAGTTGTAGTAGCAGCCGGGTAGTAGTAGTAGCAGTAGTAGCAGTAGTAGTAGCTGAAGCAATAGTAGTCATAGTAGTAGAAGCTGTAGTAGTAGTAGTAGTAGTGTGAGAAGTAGTAGTAGCACTATTGCAATAGTAGTAGTAGAAGTAGCAGCAGCGGTAGAAGTAGCAACAGTAGCAACTGTAGTTATAGTTATAGATGTAGTAGTCGTAGTTCTTGTTGTAGTAGTAGTAGTAGCTGTTGTACCAATCGTAGCAGTCATAGCATTAGTAGCAGTAGTAACCGTAATAGCAGTAGTAGTAGTAGTTGTAGCAGTCGTGGCTATAATAGCCGTTGCCGTAGTAGTGGTGGTAGTAGTGGTAATAGTTGTACAAGTAGTAGCAGGAGCAGTGGCTGTCTTAGGAGCAGAAGTGGTACTAGCAACAGTAGTAGCCATAGT
>RXID01015667.1:0-47500 GCA_005019695.1 Trichopus zeylanicus subsp. travancoricus | reverse complement strand
AGTCACAGTAGTTGTAGTAAAAATAGTAGTTATAGCAGCAGTAGCAGCAACAACAGTAGTAGTAGCAGTAGTTTTTGCAACTGTTATAGTACGTGTTACAGTTGTAGTAGTAGTAGTTGTTGTAATTGTAGGAGTAGCCGCATTAGAAGTAGTCGTAGTTGTAATAGTAGTAGTAGTAGGAGTAGTAGCAGCAGTAGCCAAAGTTCTAGTAGTAGTAATAGTTATTATTGTTGCTATGGAAGAAGTATTAGTAGCCGTAGTACCAGCAGTATGAGTGGCAGAAGGAGTAAGAGTATTAGTAGTTGTAGTAGGAGTAGCAGAAGGAGTAGTAGCATTAGTAGGAGTAGTAGTCTGTGTAGTAGTAGTTGGAGTGGTAGTAGTAATAGTAGAAGTAGTAGTAATAATAGTTGTTGTAGTATCCATAGCAGTAGTAGTAGTAGTTGTTGGTGTAGTAGTTGTAGAAGTAGTTGTCATTGTAATAATAGGAGTAGCAGCAGTCGTAGGAGTAGTAATTGTTGTAATGGTGGTGGTGGTAGTAGTACTAGTAGCAGCAGCAGCAGTAGTAGTAGTAATAGTAATAGTAGTAGTAGTAGTAGTAGTAGTAATAGTAGTAGAAGTTGTAGTAGGAGTAGGAGTAGTAGTAGTAGTATTAGTAGTAGTAGTAGTAGTAATATTAGTCATAGTTTTTGGATCAGCAATAGTAGTAACAGTAGTAGTAGTAATAGTAGCAGAAGTAGTAGTAGCAGTAGTGGTAGTAGTAGCAGTAGTAGGAGTTGTAGTAGCAGTAGTATTAAGAGTAGAATTAGTAGTAGTAGTCGCAGTAGTAGAATTTGTAGCTAGAGAAGAACTAGTGGCAGCAATAGCAGTAGTAGCAGTAGTAGTAGTAGTAGCAATTGCCATAGTAGTAGTCGTAGTAGTCCTGGAAGTAGTAGTAGCTATAGTAGCAGCAGCAGTAGCATTAGTTGTAGCAGTAGTTGTAGAAATAGTAGTAGAAGCAGTAGTTGTGATAGCAGTTGCAGTAGTAGCTATGGTAGCTGTAGTAGCAGTAGTTGCTGTAGTAGCAATAGTAGTAGTGTAATAAAAATAGTAGCTATTATGGTAGCAGTTGTAGTAGTAGCCGTATTGGTAGGAGTAACCTGAGTAGGTATTAGAGTAGGGGTAATTGTAGGAGCAGTAGTAGTAGTAATAGTAGTAGTAGGTATAGAAGTAGTTGTAGTAGTAGTAGTAGTAGGAGTAGCAATGCAAATAGTAGCAGTAGTAGTAGTAATAGTAGTAAAAGTAGTAGCATTGGTAGCAATAATAGCAGTAAAAGTAGTAGCAGCTATGGTAGTTGTAGTGCTGGCAGTAGCAGTCATAGTAGTATAAGCAGTAGTAATCACAACTGTAGGAGTAGTAGTTGTAGTAGTTGTAGAAGAAGTAGAAATAGTAGTTGAAGCAATAGTAGGAATAGTAGTAGTAATAGTACTAGTAGTATTAGTAGTAGTTGTACTAGTAGATTTGTCGTAATGTGTGTAGTAGTAGTACTAGTAGTAGCAACAGTAGTAGTAGCAGTAGTAGCATGAGTAGTAGTAGTTGTAGTACTAGTAATAGAAGAAGTACTTGTTGCAGTAGTAGTAGTAGTAGTAGTAGAAGTTGTAGTAGCAGTAGTAGTAGTGGTAGTAGTAGTAGTTGAAGTAGTAGTTGTAGTAGAAGTGCTTGTAGTAGTTGTAGTAGTTGTAATGGTAGTAGTAGAAATAGAAGTAGGAGTAGCAGCAGAAGTAGTAGGTGTTTCCGCTATAGCAGCAGCATCATTAGTAGTTGTTTTAGTAGCAGTAGTAGTAGCAGCAGGAGTAGCAGCAGTAGTAATTGTAGTAGCAGTTGTACAAGTAGTAGTAGTACTAGAAGTTGTAGTATAGTAGCAGTAGTGTTGTCGTTAGTAGTTGTAATAGGAGTTGGTGTAGGAGTTGGGGTAGTAATAGGAGCAGTGGTAGTAGTAGTAATAATAATAGTAGGAGCAATAGTACGAGTAGAAATAGAAGTTGCAGTTGTAGCAGTAATAATGGTAGAACTAGTAGTCACAGGAGTAGTAGTAGTATCAGTTGTAGTAGTAGTAGTATTAGTAGAAGCAACAGTAGTACTGATAACCGAAGTAATAGCAGTAGTAGGTGTAGTAGTTTTAGTAGTAGTAGTAGTAGTAGTAATAGTAGTAGAAGTACTTGTTGCAATAGTAGTAGTAATATTAGTAGCAGTAGATGTAGCTATAGTGGTATTAGTAGTAATAGTTGTAGTAGTAGTAGTTGTAGTAGCAACAGTCGAAGTAGTAGAAGTAGTAGTAGTGGCAATAGCAGCTATAGTAGTAGTAGTAGCCATAGTTGTTTAAGTAGCTGTAGGAGTAGGAGTCGGAGTAGGAGTAGTAGCGGTAGTAGTTCTAGTAGTAGTAGTACTAGCATTAGCATGAGTAGGAGTAGGAATAGGAGAAGCAGTTGCAGTAGTAGGAGTAAGAGTAGTAGTAGTAGTTGTTGTTGTTGTTGTTGTTTAAGTAGATGTAGTATTAGTAGTCGTAGTTGTATTAGTGGCAGTATTAGTGGTAGTAGTAAGTGTAGGAGTGGGAGTAATAGTAATTGACGTATGGGTAGTAGTAGTAGTAGTAGTAGTAGTAGTAGTAGGAGTTGGAGTAGGAGGAGTAGAAGTTGTATCAGAAATAGAAGTATTTGCAATAGTAGGAGCTACAACAGTATAGTGGTACTAGTAGTAGTAGTCGTAATTGGAGTAGTTATGGTAATTGTAGTAAGAGTAGCAATCGTAGTGGCAGTGGTAGTTGTAGTGGTAGTGTTAGTAGAAGTAGTAGCCCTTGTAGTAGTAGCTGGAGTAGTAGTTGTTGTAGTAGTGTTAGTAGTTGTACTTGTCGGAGGTTTGATAAG
This sequence comes from Trichopus zeylanicus subsp. travancoricus, assembly GCA_005019695.1. Lineage (NCBI taxonomy): Eukaryota > Viridiplantae > Streptophyta > Magnoliopsida > Dioscoreales > Dioscoreaceae > Trichopus > Trichopus zeylanicus. The sequence goes on along the minus strand of RXID01015667.1, from coordinate 44,600 downwards.
AGTAGGAGGTGGAGTAGGAGTGGCAGTACGAGTTGCAGTAGTAGTAGTATTGCTTGTAGGAGGAGTAGTAGTAGCAGTAGCAGGAGGAGTAGCAGTAGTAGTAGTTGTACTAGTAGTGGTAGTAGAAGTAGTAGAAGTTGCATTTGTAGTTGTAGTAGTAGTAGTAGTAGTAGTAGTAGTCGTAGTAGTAGTTGTAGTAGTCGTAGTAGTAGGAGTAGTAGTTGTAGTAATAGTCACAGTAGTAGTTATAATAGTAGGAGTAGTAGTTGTAGAAGTAGTACTAATAGTAGTAGTAGCAAAAGTACTACTAATAGTAGCAGTAGTAGTAGTAGTTGGAGTAGTAGTAGTGGAAGTAGTCATTGTAATAGTACTACTAGTAGTCGGAATAGTAGTGTTAGAAGTAATAGTAGTAGTTGTAGTCGTAGGTGTAGAAGTAGCTGTAGTGGGAGAAGGAGTTGTTGTAGTAGTGGTTAGAGCAGGAGTAGGAGTAGTAGTAGTAGTTGTTGTTGTTATTGAAGTAGAAGTAGTATTAGTAGAAGTTGTTGTTGTAGTAGTAGTTTTAGTTGTAGTAGTATTAGTAGTAGTAGGAGTTGCAAGAGTAGTATTTGTCATAGTAGTAGTAGTAGTAGTAGGAGTAGCAGTAGCAAAAGGAGTTGGAGTAGGAGCAGTTGTACTAGTAATAGAAGTAGCAGTAGCAGCAGTTGCTGCAATAGTAGTATTTGTCATCATAGTAGTAGTAGTAGTACTAGTAGTGGTAGTTGTAGCAATAGAAGTAGTTGTGGTAATCGCAGTAGCAGTCGTAGTGGTAGCAATAGTAGAAGTAGTAGCAATAGTAGTGATAGTTGTACTAGTTGTACCAGTTGTAGTTATCAGAGGAGTGGTAGGAATAGGAGTTAGAGTTGGTGTGGCAGTTCGAGTTGTTGTAGTAGTAGTACTCATAGCAGAAGTAGTAGTAGCAGTAGCAGGAGTAGGAGTAGTAGTATTAGTAGTAGTAGTAGGAGGAGGAGGAGGAATAGGAATAGTAGTTTTCGAAGTAGGAGTACGAGTGGTAATAGGAGCAGTTGCAGTAGTAATACTTGTAGTAGTAGGAGTTCTCGTAATAGCAATAGTTGGAGTAGTTCTTGTAGTAGGTGCAGTAGCAGCCGCCGTCGCATCAATAGTTGTAGCAGCAGTAGTTATAGTAGTGGTAGTAATTATAGTAGGGGTAGTAATAATAGACGTAGTTGTAGTAGTTGCAGTCATAGTAGTAATAGGAGTTGTAGTAGTAGTAGAGGTAGTAGTGGTAGTAAAATTAGTAGTAACAGGAGTTGTAGTAGTAGTAGAGGTAGTAGCGGTAGCAGCAGTAGCAGAAGTTGTAGTAATGGTAATAGTAGTAGTAGTAGTTGCTGTAGCAATACTATGAGTAGTATTAGTTCTAGCAGCAAAAGTAATAGTAGGTGTAGCTTAAGGAGTAGGATTTGGTGTATGAGTAGCAGTAGTAGCAGTAGTACTAGTAGTAGTAGCAACAGTAGCAGTAGTAGTGGTAGTAGAAGGAGGTGGAGGTGGAGTTATAGTAGTAGTAATAGTCTTAGTAATTACAGTAGTAGTAGCAGTAGTGCTAAGAGTTGCAGCTGGAGCAGCAGTAGTTGAAGTAGTAGTAGTAAAAATAGTAATAATAGTAGTTGTAGTAGTTATTGTTGTTCTAGTAGTAATAAAAGTAAGTTTAGGAGTATGGGTAGTACTAGGCGCAGTAGTAGTACTATTAGTAGTAGTAGGAGGAGGAGGAGCAGTTGGAGTAGCAATAGTAGTAGTAGCTATAGTAGTAGCAATGGAAATAGAAGTAGTAGCGGTTGTAGCGGTAGTAATCATAATAATAGGACTAGTACATGTAGTAGTAGTAGTAGCAGCAGCAGTAGTAATAGTAGCAGAATTTGTAGAAGCAATAATAGTACTGATAGTTGTAGTAGTAGTAGTAGTAGCAGCTGCAACAGCAGCAGTAGTAGCAGTAGTAGCAACAGCAGCAGCAGCAGTAGTAGTAGTAGAAGTAGTAGTAGTAGTAGTAGTAGTAATAGCAATTCTAGTAGTAGTAGCAGTAGTAGTAATAGTAGTAGAAGTAGTAGTAGCAATAGTAGTAGTAATAGCTGGAGTCGTAGTAGTACTAGTAATAGTAGTAGTTTTTGTAGTAATAGGTGTAGTAGTAGGAGTACTAGTAGTAGTCACTGATGTAGTACTAGTAGTAGCAGTAGTAGTAGTAAAGTAGAAGTAGTTGTTGCAGTAGTAGTAGAACTAGTAGTAGTAGTAATAGTAGAAGTAGTTGTGGCAGTAGTAGTAGCTATAGTAGTAGTAGTAGTAGTAGTAGTAGTAGGAGTAGTAGTAGTAGTAGTAGTAAGAGTAGCAGCCGCAGCAGTAGCAATTATTGTAGTAGTTGTAAAAGTAGAAGTAACAGTAATAGTAGTAGTACAAGTTACAGCCGCAGTAGCCGCAACAGTAGCAATTATTGTAGTAGTTGTAGAAGTAAAAGTAGCAACATTACTAGTAGTAGTCACAGTAGTAGCAGCAATAGTAGTAATAGTAGTGGTAGTAGTTCTAGCATTAGAAGTAGAAGTAGTAGTAGTAAAAGAAGTAGTTGTAGTAGTAGCAGTATAAGCAGTCACAGTAGTAGGAGTAGAACTAGTAGTAGTTATTGTAATAGGAGTTGGTGTAGCAGTAGGGGTTGTAGTAGGGGCAATGGTAGTGGTGATAGTAGTAGTAGTAGGTGTAGTAGTAGTTATTGTAGAAGTAGTTGGAGTAGAAATAGAAGTAGTAGCTGTAGTAGCAGTAATAGTAGAACTAGTTGTAGTAGCAGGAGAAGTAGCTGTATTAGTAGTAGCTTTTATAATAGTAGCAGTAGTCATAGAAGCTATAATAGTAGTGCAATAGTAGTAGTAATAATAGTAGCAATTGTTGCAGCAGTAGTAGTTGTAGTAGTAGTAGTAGTAGTAGTGGTGGAAGTAATTGTCCCAATAGTAGTAGTAATATTAGTAGTACTAGTAGTTGTAGTTGTAGTATTAGTAACAATAGTTGTAGTACTAGCAGCATTGTAGAAGCAATTGTACTACTAGTAGTAGTAGTGGCAGTAGTGAAAGTCACTGTAGTAGAGTTCTTGTTGTTGTAGTAGTAGTAGTTGCAGTAGTGGTAGTAGTAGTAATAGTAGTCGTAGTAGTAGCAGTAGCAGTAGTAGCAGTGGTAGTTGCAGATGTAGTAGGAGGAGGAGTCATAGTAGTAGTAGTAGTGGTAGAAGTTGTAGCAATAATAGTAGTAGGAGGAGGACGAGGAGGAGTATTAGTAGTAGCAGTAGGAGTACTTGTAGTAGTAGCAGAAATAGTAGCAGAAGTAGAAATAGTAGTAGTAGTTGTTGTAGAAGAAGTTGTAGTAGTAGTAGCAGTAGTAGTTGTTGTAGTCGAAGGAGTAGTTGTAGTAGTAGAATTAGTAGTATTAATAGTTGTAATAGAAGTAGTTGTTGGAGTAGTAGCAGTGCTAGTCGCTGAAGTGGTAGTAGTAGTGTAGTAGTAGTAGCAGCTGTAGTAGTCATTGAGGTAGTAGTAATAGCAGTAGTAACAGTAGTAGAAGTCGCAGTGGTAACAGCAGTAGTAGTAGTCATAATAGTAGTAGTAGCCACAGTTGTAGTAGTAGTCGTTGCAGTTGTAGTAGAAATAGCAGAAGTAGAAGTAGTAGTTGTAGTAGCAGAAGTAGTGGTAGTAGTAGGAGGAGGTGAAGGTGGATTACTAGTCGTAGAAGTGGTAGCAGTAGAAGTAAGAGTAGAAGTAGTTATAGTAGTAGTACCAGAAGTAGTAGCAGTAGCAGTAGTTGTTGTAGTAGTAGTACCAAAAGTAGTAGCAGTAGCAGTAGCAGTAGTTGTTGCAGTAGTAGGGTACTAGTAGTAGTAGTAGAAGTAATAGTAGTAATAGTAGAAGTCATTATTGTTGTAGTAGTTGTCGTTGTTGTACTAGTAGCAGCAGTAGTAATAGTAGTAGTGGTAGTAGTAGTAGTTGTTGTTGTTGAAGTACTAGTAGTTGAAGTAGAAGTACTCATAGCAGTAGTTGTTGTTGTGGTAGTAGTAGTAGTAGCACTAGTAGTACTAGTAGTAGTAGTCGTAATATGAGTTGGTGCAGGTCTTGGGGTACTAATAGGAGAAGTTGTTGTAGTAGTAGGAGTAGTAGTAGTAGGAGTCTTTGGTGTAAAAATAGAAATAGTAGCAGTAGTAGCAATAATAGTAGAACTAGTAATAGTAACTGGAGTAGTTGTAGTTGTAGCAGTAGTAGTAGTAGTAGTAGTAGTGGTAGTAGCAATAGTCGTAGTAGCAATAGTAGTAGCAATAACAATAGTAAATGCAGTACTAGGTGTAGTAACAGTAGTAGAAGTACTTGTAGCAATAATAGTCATAATATTAGTAGTAGTAGTAGTGTTAGTAGTAGTAGGTATAATAGTAGCAATAGTAGAAGAAGTAGTAGTTGTATACTAGAAGTCGTAGCTATAGTAGTAGTAGTAGTAGTAGTAGTAGTAGTAGCAGCAGCAGAATAAGTGGTTGTAGTAGTAGCAACAATAGTAGTAGAAGAAGTAGTAGCAGTAGTAGTTGTTGTTGCGGTAGGAGTAGTAGTAGTTGCGGTAGGTCTAGTTGTGGTTGCAGGTAGTAGCAGTAGTAGTAGCAGCAAAAGTAGTACCAGTAGTACTTGTAGTGGAAGTTGTAGAAGCAGTTGCATTAGTAGTGGTAGCATTAGTAGAAGCAATAGCAGCAACAAAAGAAGGGGTAGTAGTAGCAGCAACAGCAGTAGCAACAGTATTAGTAATAGTAGTCGTTGTAGTAGTAGTACCTGCAGCAGTTGTAGTAGGAGTAGTTGTATTAGCAATAGCAACTACAACAGTAGCAGTAGTAATAGCTACAGAAGTAGTAGCAGTAGCAGTAGCAGCAGTAGTTGTAGGAGCAATAGTAGTAATAGTAATAGTAGTAGTAGTAGTAGAAGAAGTAGAAGTAGTAGCTGTAGCAGTAGTAGTAGTAGTAAGAAAACTAGTTGAAGTACTAGTAGCACTAGAAGCAGTAGTGACAGTAGTTGTATTAGAAGTAGAAGTAGTTGTAATAGTAGTAGTTCTAGTATCAGTAGCAACAATAGTAGTTGCTATAGTAGTACTACTACTAGTAGTAGTGGTAGTAGTAGTAGTTGTTGTGGGAGTTGTAGTAGTAGTAATAGTTGTGGGTGTTGTAGTAGTAGAAGTAGTTATAATAGAAGTAGTACTAGTAGCAGTAGTTGTTGTAGTAGTAGTAAGAACCGAACTAGCCCCAGCAGCAATGGCAGTAGTAGTATCAAAAGTAGTAGTAATAGCAATAGTATCAGCAGTAGCCGCAGTAGTATTTATAGTAGTATTAGTAGTAGTAGTAGTAGTAGTAGTAGTAATAATAGTAGTAATAGTAGTTGTAGTAGTAGTTGTTGTAATAGTTATAGCTATAGCAGTACTTGTTGTTATTGTTGTTACAATAACAGACACAGCAACAGAAGTAGTAGTTGTAGTAGCGATAGTACTAGTATTAGTCGCAATAGCAGTAGTAGTAATAGTAGTAGTAGTAGTACTAGTCATCAGAGTGGTAATAGTAGTAGTGGTAGTACTAGTAGTAATGGTAGTATTAGTAGTAATACTAGGAGTAGTTGTAGTAGTAGGAGTAGAAGTAGCTATAGGAGTTGGAGCAGGAGCAGTAGTATTAGTAGAAATAGTAGTTGTTGTTGTAGTAGTAGTAGTAGTATAAGTAGTAATAGTAGTAGTAGTAGTAGGAATAGTCGTAGTAGTAGTAGTAGTAGTAGTAGTAGTAGTAGTTGCAGGAGTAGAAGCAGCAACAACAAAAGCAGCAGTAGTTATAGTAGTAGGAGTGGTAGTACTAGTAGTAATGGTAGTGGGAGCAGCAGCAGTCGTAGTAGAGGTGGTATTAGTAATGGTAGCACTAATTGTAGTAATAGCAATTGTAGTAGTAATAGTTGCATTAGTAATAGAAGTAGTAGTAGCAATACTAGTAGCTGCAGCAGTACCAGTAGTAGTTGTAGTAATAATAATAATAATAATAGGAGTAGTAGTAGTATTAATAGAAGAAGAGGAAGTAATAGTAGTAGTAGTGGTAGTAGATGCTAATGTAATAGCAGAGTAGTAGCAGCAGTAGTGGCAGTAGGAGCAGCTGTAGCAATTGTTGTAGTAGTTCCAATAGTAGTAGTAGCAATAGCCGTAGTACTTGTTGTAGTAGTAGTAATAATAGCAGTAACAGTAGTTGCAGTATATTTAGTAGTAGTTGTTGTTGTAACTATTGTTAAAGCAGGTGTAGTAGAAGCAAAAGCAGTAGCAGTGGAAGTAGTAGCAGTCGTACTAGTAGCATTAGTAGCAGTAATAGTTGTAGCAGTTGTAGCAGCAACAGCTGCAGTAGTAGTAGTGTGGTTGTAGTAATATCAATAGTTGTAGTAGTAGCAGTAGTAGAAGTAGCAGTAGTAGTAGTAACATTAGTCGTAGTATTGGTAGTAGTAGTACTAGTAGCCATGTAGAAGTAGTAGTAGTACTAGTAGTAGTAGTTGTTGTTGTTGTTGTTGTAGAAGAAGAAGCCGTGGTAGCAGTAGTAGTTATTGTAGTAGTAGAAGTAGCAGCAACACTGGTAGCCGTAGAAGTAGTTGCAGCAGTTGTAGCTGTAGTACTACTACTTCACCTACTACTAATGGTACTACTTCTATTGCTACTACTACAGATACTACTTCAGCTGCTACTACTACTAGTACTACAAAAACACTATTACTATTATTTACTATTGCTACTACTTCTACTGCTACTACTACTCGTAATACACCTACCAAGACTACTATTATTAATAATAGTACTACTACGATTACTACTACTGCGGCAATTAATACTATTGCTATATTTCAATTACTGCTACTACTACTACTAGTACTACTACTGCTATTGCTACTATTACTACTACTACTACTACTACTACACTACTGACTACGTACTACTACTACTACTACTACTACTACTACTACTACCCTACTACTACTACTACTCTACTACTACTACTACTACTTCTATTGTACTACTGCTGCTACTGTTGCTGCTACAGCTACTATTGCTAATGCTACTACTATTATTGCTACTACTACGACTACTGCTATGACTACTACCATGGCTATGAGTGCTACTACGACTTCTGCTACTACTACAACTACTACTGCTACAACTATGACTACGACTACTACTACTACTAGTACTACTATCGGTACTACAACTACTAATACTACTACTACTACTACTACTACTACTACAGTGGCTACTACTACTACTACAGTGGCTACTACTACTGTTGCTGCTAATACTACTACAACTGTTACTACTATTACGACTACTACTACTTGTACTACTACGGCGGCTACTTCTACTACTACTACTGCTGCTACTACTACTGCTGTTGCTGCTGCTATAACTCCTGCAACTACTACTACTATTGCTACTACTACTACTACTGCTACTACTACTGCAAATGTTACTACTATTGCTACAACTACTGCTACTACTGCTACTACTTCTGTTGCACCTACTACTACTACTACTACTGCCACTATCATTACAACTACTAAGTACAACTACAACTGCTGTTGCTATTGGTACTACTGCTACTACCACTACTTCTACTGCTACTGCTACTACAACTACTGCTACTATTATTACTACTACTACTACTACTACTACTAATACAACTACTGCTACTATTACTACTACTACTACTATTACTATTACTACTATTGCTACTAATAGTACAACTTCTACAACTACTTCTACTGCAACTATTACTACTACTTCTACTACTTCTCCTACAATAATAGCAACCACTACTACTTCTTCTCCTATAACTACTGCTACTACTTCTGCTGCTACTACTACTAGTAGTACACCTACCAAAACTACTACTATTACTAACAGTACTACTCTGATTACTACAACTAGAACAATTAATACTACTACTATTATTTCAACTGCTGCCGCCACTACTACTACTACTACTATTATTACTACTATTGCTACTACTACTAGTACTTCTACTTCTAATATTACTACTGCTGCTAATGCTACTCGTGCTACTGCTACTATTGCTAATACTGCGACTATAATTGCTACTGCTACTACAATGACTGCTGCTATGACTACTACCATGGCTACGTGTGCTACTACAACTTCTAGTACTACTACAACTACTAGCACTACAACAACTACTACTATTGCTACTGCTACTACTACTACTACAACAACTAGTAGTAGTACTACTACTACTATTATGGCTAGTTCTACTACTACTACTATTACTACTACTGCTACTACTACTACTGCTACTACTGCCACTACTGCTGCTACTAATGCAACAATTACTACTACTACTACCATAGCTGTTGTTACTACTACTACTCATACCACTACTACTGCTACTACTACAACTGCAACAACTACTGCCACTACTAATACTACAGTGGTAGCAACTACCACTACTACTATAATTACTACTACTACCATAGCTACTTCTACTACTGCTGCTACTACTATTACTAGTACTACAACTGCTACTACTACTATTGCTGTTATTGCTATAACTACTACTACTACTACTACTATTACTGCCATGGCTCCTACTACTACTTCTACTACAACTGCTATTACTGCCACAACAACAAGTATGACTACTATTACTATTACTACTATAACTACTAGTAGTACAACTTTTACAACTACTTCTACTTCAACTACTACTACCACTACTACTTCTCCTGCAACTATAGCAATAACTAATACTACTACTACTCCTACAACTACTACTACTGTTACTATTACTACTGCTATAACTTCTGTTACTGCTTGTATTACAACAACAACTACTGCTGCTGCTGCTACTACTACTACTACTGCTACTACTTCTACTACTACTACTACCACAAGTACTACTATTGCTACTTCTCCTACTACTACAACAACAACTGCAACTGTTATTGCTACTCTAACTATTGCTCATACTACTACAGCTACTGCTACTACTACTACTACTACTACTTCTTCTTCTTCTTCTTCTTCTTCTCCTACTACTACTTTTACTGCTACTACTACTTTTATTACTATTGTTACTACTACTATCGATGTTGACACTTCTACTACTATTGCAACTACTACTTCTTCTACTATTACTGCTACTGATACTACTACTACTACTACTACTATTACTACTATAGCTACTAACTGTACTACTTCTACAATTTCTTCTGCTGCTTCTACCACTACCACTACCACTACCACTACTACTACTCCTACAACTACTATGGCTGCTACTATTACTACTACCACAACTACTACTAGTAGTAGTAGTACTACAACGACTGCTACTACTATTGCTACTTCAACTATTTCTGCTAATACCACTACGACTGATATAGCTATGACTGCTACTACTACTACAACTACTACTCCTACTACTATTTTTTAACCTATTACTACTACTAATACTACAACAACTATTGCTATTACTACCACAACTACTACTGCTACTGCTACTACTAGTAGCTGTAGTAGTAATAGTATTAGAAGGAGTAGTAATAGGAGTAGTTTTAGGAGTGGGAGTTGGAGTAGGAGTAGTAGTAGTAGTCGTAGTATTAGTAGTAATAGTAGTATTAGTAGTAGTAGTAAAAGTTATTATTGTAGCAACAATAATAGTAATAGTAGTAGCAATAGAAGTAGTAGTAGTAGTAGTAGCAGTAGCATTAGCAACTGCAGTGGTAGTAGTAGTGGTATTACAAGTAGTAGATGCAGTAGTAGCAATAGTAGCATTAGTAAGTGTATCATTAGTTCTAGTAGTAGGAGAGGTGGTAGGAGCAGTAGTAGTAGCAGCAGCAACAGTAACAGTAGTAGTAGTAGCAGCAACAACAACAGTGGTAGTAGTAGTGCAGTCATAGGAGTAGTAGCAGTAGCGGAAGTAGAAATAATAATTGCAGTAGTACTGGTAGTAGTAGTTGAAGTAGTAGGAGTGATAGTCGGAGTTGGTGTTGGAGTAAAAGTAGTAGTCGGTGTAGTAGTAGTAGTAGTTATAGTAGTAGTAGTAGTAGTAGTAGTAGTGGTGGTAGTAGTTTTTGTTATTGTTATTGTTGTGGTTGTTGTACCGGTAGCTGTAGAAGTTGTAGCAGTGGTAGTAGTCTGAATTCCAGTAGGAGTCATAGTAGAAGTATTAGTATTTGGAGTACGGGTAGTAGTATTTGAAGGAGTAGTAGGAGTACGTGTAAGAATAGTAGTAGAAGTCGTAGTATGAGTAGGTGTAGGAATTGTAGTGGTTGTAGTAGTGGTAATAGTAGTAGTAGTTGCAGCAACAGCATCTATAGTTGTAGTGGTAGTTGTTGTTGTATTCATGGTGGTACTAGTATTCACAGTAGTAGTAATAGTAGCAGTAGTTGATCGACTAGTAGCAGTAGCAATTGTATTGGAAGTTGAAGTAGAAGTAGTAGTAATAGTAGTAATAGTAGTAGTCATTGTAGTAATAGTTGTAGCTATTGTGTAGTAATAGTAGCAATAGTAGTAGTAGTAGAAGTAGTAGTAGTAGTGGTAACAGCAGTAGTAGTAGTAGTATTAGTAGTAGTAGTAGGACTAGTAGTAGAGGAAGTAGAAGTAGTAGTATGCGCAGCAGGAGCCGCAGCAGCAGAAGTAGTAGTAGCAGTATTAGTACTAGCAATAGCAGTACTAGTAGTAGGAGTAGTGGTGGTAAGAGTGTTTGGAGTGGTAGTATTAGTACAAGTAGTAGTAGCAGTAGTAGGAATGGTAAGATTAGTAGTGGTAGTAAAAGTAGTCATGATAGTAGTAGTAGTAGTGGTAGTTGTCGTAATTGCAGCCCTAGCAGTAGCAATAGTAGTAGGAGGAGGATGAGGAGTTCTAGTCGTAGAAGTTGTAGGAGTATTAGGAGTACTAGGTAGTCGCAGAAGTTCTAAGAGGGTTAGGAGTAGTATTAGTTGTAGGAATAGAAGTAGTAGTAGTAGTTGTTGTAGTAGTAGTTGAAGGAGTAGTCATGTTAGTGTTAGTAGTACCTGTAGTAGTTGTTGTAGTAGTGTTAGGGTTATTAGTAGTTGTAGTAGTAGTAGTCATAGTAGCAATTGTACTAGTTGTGATAGTTGTAGTAGTAGTAGTTGTTGTTGTTGTTGTATTAGTGGTAGTAGTAGTAGGAGTTGGAGTAGGCGTAGAACAAGGCATAGTTGTAGTTGGTGTAGGGGTGGTAGTAGTAGTAGTAGTAGCAGCAGCAGCAGAAGGAGTATGGTTCGGAGTAGTAGTAGTAGCAGTAGTAGTAAGAGTAGTAGGAGTAGCACTAGTAGCTGTAGTAGTAGTAGTAGCAGTAGTTGAAGTCAGAGTAGTAATAGTAGTAGTTGTAGTAGTTGTAGTACATGCAGTATTAGTAGTAGTACTAGTAGTGGTAGTAGTAGTAGTAGTACTAATAGTAGTAGTAGTTGTAGGGGTAGTGGCAGTTGTAGTAGTTGTAGCAATAGCAGTAGTAGTAGCAGAAGTAGTAGTAGGAGTTGGAGTTGGAGTAGTACTAGGAGTTGTAGTAGTTGGAGTAGGGGTTGTAGAAGTAGTAGGAGTAGTAACAGTAGAAGGAGTTGGGGTAGTCGTAGAAGTAGTAGTAGAAATAGCAGTAGAAGTAGTAGTAGTAGTAATAGTAGTAGTAGTGGTTATAGTAGTGGTAGTAGGAGGTGTAGAAGTAGCAATAGAACTAGCAGTAGTAGTAGTTGTGGTAGTAAGAGCAGTAGTAGTAATAGTAGTAGTAGTAGTTACGGTAGTATTAGTAATGATAGTAGTAGTCATAGTAGGAGTATAGTAGTAGTAGTTACGGTAGTATTAGTAATAGTAGTAGTAGTCGTAGGAGGAGTGTAGTAGTAGTAGTAGGAGTAGTATTTGAAGTTGTAGGTCTATTAGGAGTAGTAGAAGTAGTACTAGTAGTAGTAGTAGTAGGGGGAGTGGTAGTTGTAGTAGTAGTTGTTGTTGTTGTTGGATTGTTTGGGGTAGTAGTAGTGGGAGTTATAGTATTAGTAGTAGGAGTAGTAGTATACTAATAGTAGTATTAGTTGTTGTTGTTGTTGTAGTCGTAGTAGTAGTTGGTATAATAGTAGGAGTAGGAGTTGGAGTAGAAGTAGTAGTAGGATTTGTGGTAGTAGTAGCAGTACAAGTAGTAGTAGTAGTAGGGGGTAGGAGTAGTAGTAGTTGTTATAGTAGTAGTAGTAGCTATTGTAGTGGAAGTACTAGTAGTAGTAGTAGTAGTAGTAGTAGCAGTTGTAGAAGTACCAGCAACAGCAACTATAGTAGTAGCAGTAGTTGTTGTAGTAGTAGTAGTACCATTGGTAGTAGTAGTAGTCAGAGTTGGAGTAGGGGTAGTCCAATTAGTAGTAGTTGTTGTAGTGGCAATAATAGGAGTCATTGTCAGAGTCAGATTTGGAGTTAGAGTTATAGTAGGAGTTATAGTAGTTGTAGTAATACAAGTAGGCATAGAAGTAGTAGCAGTTGTAAAAGTAGGAATAGTACTAGTAGTAGTAGTAGTAGAAGAAATAATAGTGGTAGTGCTAGTAGTAATAGTAGTAGTAGTAGTAGCAGTATTGGAAGTAGTTGCAGTAGTAGTAGCAATTGTAGTAGCAGCAGTAGTTGCATTTGTAGCGGTAACAATAGTAGCAGTTGTGGTAGTTATTGTAGTTGTTCTAATAGTAGTATTAGTCAGAGCTGTAGGAGGAGTAATAATTGGAGTTGCACTTATTGGAGTTGTGGTAACAGTAGTAGCCATACCAATAGTAGTAGTTGTAGTAGTAGTACTAGTAGTAGTAGTAGTAGTAGTAATAGCAGTAGTAGTAGTAGTAGTAGTAGTAGTCAGAGTAGTAGTAGCAGCAGCAGCAGTAGTTGTAGAAGTAGTAGGGATAGTAGTTGTAGTATTAGTAGTTGTAGTTGGAGTAGAAATAGTACTTGTAGTCATAGTAGTAGTAACAATGGCATTAGTAGTTGTTGTTGTTGTAGTAGTAGTAGTAGTGGTAGCAGCAGCGGCAACAGTAGGAGTTGTAGTAGTAGTAGTAGTAGTTGTTGTTGTTGCTGTTATTGGTGTTGTAGTAGTAGTACTAGAAGTGGTAGTAGTGGTAGTAGTAGGTGTAGTAGTAGGAGTAGGAGTTGGAGTAGTAGTTGTAGTTGTAGTAGTAGGAGGAATAGTCGTAGTATTAGTAGGAGTTGCTGTAGGAGTAGTAGTAGGGGTTGTAATTGTTGTAGTGGCAGGAGTTGTAGTAGTAGTAGTACTATTAGTAGTAGTGGCAGAGTAGAAGTAATAGCAGTAGGAGTTGTCATAATAGTAGTAGTAGTAGCAATTATAGTCGTCGTAGTAGTAGTAGTTGTTGTTGCTATTGTAGAAGTAGTAGTAGTAGTAATAGTAGTAGTAGTATTTTCGGTACTAGCAGTAGTAGTAGTGGTAGTTGCAGTAGTAGTAGTAGTGATAGGAGTAGAAGTAGTAGTTGTATGTTTAGGAGTAGGGGCAACATTGAGAGTAGTAGTAAGAGTTCGTGTAGGTGTAGGAGTAGTAGTTGTTGTGGTAGTAGCATTAGTAGTAGTAGTACCAGTAGTAGTGGGAGTACTGGTAGTAGCAATTATACTAGTAATAGAAGTAGTAGAAGTAGTAGTAGTTGTTGTTGTAGTAATAGTAGTAGTTGTTGTTATTGTGGTAGCAGCAGTTGTTTTAGTAGTAGTAGTAGAAGTAGTAGCTGAAGTAGTGGTATAAGTAGTAGTAGTAGTTGTAGCAGTAATAGTAGGAGTAGTAGTTGGAGGAGTAGTAGTAGTCGTAGTACTAGTAGAAGTAGTAGCCAAAGTAGTAGTAATAGATGTAGCAGCAACAGCAATAGTAGTAGCTGTAGTAGTAGTAGTGTAAATCATAGTAATAGTAGTTGTGTTAGTAATCAAAGTAGTAGAAGTAGTTGTTGTTGTAGTAGTAGCAGTAGTGTTAGTGTTAGTAGTAGTAGTTGTTGTTATTGTTGTAGCAGCAGTAATAGCGGTAGTTGTTGTAGCAACAGTAGTAGTAGTAATAGCTGCAAAAGAAGCAGTAGTAGTACTAGTTGTAGCAGCAGCAACAGCAGTGGTAGTAGTAGTACTAGTAGTAGTATTACAGGTAGTAGTTGTAGTAGTCGTACTAGTAGTGGTTGTAATAGTAGAAGCAGTAGAAGTAGTAGTAGCAATAGTAGCAGTAGTAAGTATGGTAATAGTTTTACTAGTAGGAGAAGTGGTAGGAGCAGCAGCAGTAGTAGTAGTAGTTGGGTAACAATAGTAGTAGTGGTTGTAGTAGTAGTGTAGTAATAGCATTAGTTGTCATAGTAATAGTAGCAGTAGTTGTCACAGTAATAGTAGTCGTTGTGGCAGTAGTAGCAGTAGCAGCAGCAGTAGTAATAGTACTATTATAGCATTAGTAGTAGTATTAGTGGCAGTAGTCGTAGGAGTAGTAGAAGTAGTGCTAGTATTAGTAGTGTTAGTACCAGTAGTAGTGCTAGTAGTAGTAGTTATTGTAGTAGTAGCAGCAGTTGTTGTTGTTGTAGTAAGAGTTGTAGTAGCAGCTGTAGTAGTAGCAGTAGTATTCGTAGGAGTTGGAGTAGGGGTAGTAGTAGGAGTTGGAGCAGTTGGAGTAGAGGGTTTTGTAGTAGTTGGAGTATTAGTAGCAAAAGGAGCTGGGGTAGGTGCAGCAGTAGCAGTAGTAGTAGCAGCAGTGGGAGTAGAAGCAGTAGTAGGAATAGAAGTATAGTAATAGTAGTAGTGGTAGCAGTAGTAGTAGTGGTAGCAGTAGTGGTAGCAGCAATAACAGTAGTAGCAGTATTAGTGGCAGTATAGTAATAGTAGCAGTAGTAGTAGCAGTAGAAGAAATAGCAGTAGAAGTAGCACTAGTAATAGTAGTAGTAGTGGTTATAGTAGTGGTAGTAGCTGTAGGAGAAGTAGTAGTAGAAGTAGCAAAAGTAGGTGTTGTGGTAGTAGGAGTATTTGGAGTGGAAGTATTAGTCTGAGTATTAGTAGTAGTAGTTGAAGGAGTAGTAGTAGTTGTATGAGTAGTAGTAATAGTAGTTATAGTAGTTGTTGTTGTTGTTATGGTAGAAGTATTAGTAGTTGTAGTAGTCGTAGTTGGAGTGTAGTAGTAGTAGTGGTAGTAGTAGGAGTAGTAGTTGAGGTTTTATGACTATTAGTAGTAGTAGTAGGAGGAGGAGTAGTAGTAGTTATAGTAGGAGTAGTACTAGTAGGATTGTTAGGGATTTTAGTAGTAGTGCGAGTAGTAGTATTAGTAGTAGGAGTAGTAGTATAGTAATAGTAGTATTAGTTGTTGTAGCAGTAGTAGTAGGAGGTGGAGGAGGAGGAGGAGTAATAGTAGTAGTAGGAGTTGGAGTAGGAGTAGTAGTGGCTTTTGCAGTAGTAGTAGCTGTAGTAGTTGGAGTTCTAGTAATAGCTGTAGTAGGAGTTGGAGTAGTAGTAGTTATAGCTGTAGTAGTTATTTTAGTGAAAGTACTAGTTATAGTAGTAGTTGTTGTTGTAGTTTTAGTAGTAGTAGTAGTTGTTGTTGTTGTTGTAGTAGTAGTAGTAGAAGTAGCATTTATAGAAGCACCAGTAGTAGCAGCAGTAGTAGTAGCACTCGTAGTTGTAGCAGTAGTTGTATTAGTAGTAGGAGTAGCACTAGTAGGAGTAGTAGTTAGAGTTGGAGTAGGGGCATTGGAATTAGTAGTAGCTGTCATAGTGGCAATCGTAGGAGTCATAGTAGGAGTGAGAGTTGGATTTAGAGTAATAGTAGTAGTTGTAGTAGTTGTAGTACAACTAGTAGGAGTAGCAGTAGTAGCAGTTGTAGAAGTAGGAAGAGTAGTAGTAGTGGTGGTAGTAGAAATAGTAGTGGTACTGCTAGTAGTAATAGTAGTTGTAGCAGTAGCAGTAGTGGAAGTAGTAGTAGTAGTAGTAGCAATTGTAGTAGCAGCGGTAATTGCATTAGTACTAGTAACAATAGTTATCGTAGTAGTAGTTGTTGTAGTTATTGTAATAGTAGTATTAGCAAGAGTTGTAGTAGGAGTAATCGTTGGAGTTGTAGTTATTGCAATAGTGGTAACAGCAGTAGCTATATCAGTAGCCGTAGTTGTTGTTGTTGTAGTAGTAGTAGTAGGAGTAGTAGCAGCGGCAGTAGCAGTAGTTGTAGACGTAGAAGTAGGCATAGTAGTTGTTGTATTAGTAGTAGCAGTTGCAGTAGGAATAACAGTAGCTATAGGAATAGCAATTGTTGTAGCAGTAGCAGTAGTAACAGTTGTAATTGTAGCATTAGTAGTAGTAGCAGTAGCAGTAGTAGCAATAGTAGTAGTAGTAGTAGTAGTCGTAGTACTAGTAGTAGGAGTTGTAGTAGGAGGAGTAGTAGCAGTAGTTGTTGTTGTTGTAGTAGTAGTAGTAGTAATAGTAGGATTTGTAGTAGTCGGAGTAGTAGTAGGAGTAGTAGTAGCAAAAGGAGTTGGGGTAAGAGTTGCAGTAGCAGTAGTAGCAGCCGTAGTAGGAATAGTAGCAGTAGCAGTAGCAGAAGTAGTAGTAGAAATAGCAATAGAAGTAGCAATAGTAATAGTAGCAGTAGTGGTTATAGTAGTGGTAGTAGCAGTAGTAGAAGTAGCAGAAGTAGGTGTTGTTGCAATAGGAGTGTTTGGAGTGGAAGTATTAGTACAAGTAGTGGTAGTAGTTGAAGGAGTAGTAGTAGTTGTAGGAGTAGCAGTAATAGTAGTAGTAGTTGTTGTTGTTGTTGTTGTTGTGAGAGTAGTAGTAGTAGTAGGAGTAGTAGTTGAGGTTTTAGGACTGTTAGGAGTAGTAGTACTAGTTGTAATAGTAGTAGTAGTAGAAGTCTTAGGGGTTGTAGTAGTAGTGGGAGTTGTAATTTTGTAGTAGTAGTAGTAGTATAGTAATAGTAGTATTTGTTGTTGTAGTAGTAGGAGGAGGAGGAGGGGGAGGAGTAATAGTAGTAGTAGGAGTTGGAGTAGGAGTAGCAGTTTGATTTGGAGTAGTAGTAGCAGTAGTAGTTGGAGTACTAGTAGTAGCAATAGTAGGAGTAGGAGTAGTAGTAGTTATAGTAGTATTAGAAGTCATAGTGGAAGTACTAGTAATAGTGGTAGTATTAATAGTAGTTGTAGTTATAGTAATAGTAGTAGTTGTTGTTGTTGTAGCAGTAGTAGTAGCATTTTATAAGCACCTACACCAGCAACAATAGTAGTAGCACTAGTAGTAGTAGAATTCGTAGGAGTAGTAGTTGGAGTTGGAGCAGGGGTAGTCAAATTAGTAGTAGTTGTCGTTGTGGCAATCATAGGGGTCGTAGTAGGAGTCGGAGTTGGAGTTGAGAGTAATAGTAGGAGTTGTAGTAGTAGTATTACTACTAGTAGGAGTAGGAGTAGTAGCAGTTGTAGAAGTAGGAATAGTAGTCGTAGTATTGGTGGTACAAATAGTAGTGGTACTGCTATTAGGAATAGCAGTTGTAGCAGTTGCAATAGTGGAAGTACTAGTAGTAGTAGTATCAGATGTAGTAGCAGCAACAATTGCATTAGTAGTAGTAACAATAGTAGCAATCGTAGTAGTAGTTGTAGTTGTTCTAATTGTAGTATTAGTCAGAGTTGTAGTAGGAGTAATCGTTGGAGTTGTAGTTATTGAAGTAGTGGTAGCTGTAGTAGCTACACTAGTAGCAGTATTTGTAGTAGTAGTAGTAGTAGTAGTAGGAGTAGTAGCAACAGTAATTGTAGAAGTAGTAGTAGGCGAAGTAGTTGTAGTATTAGTAGTAGCAGTTGTAGTAGGAATAGCAGTAGCTATAGGAATAGTGGTTGTTGTAGCAGCAACAACAGCAGCAGGAGTAGTAGTAGTAGTAGTAGTAGTAGTCGTAGTAGTAGTAGTAGTAGTAGCAATAGGAGTTGTAGTTGTAGTTGTAGTTGTTGTTGTTGTTGTAGTAGTAGTAGTAGTAGTAGTAGTAGTAGTAGTAGTAGCAGCAGCAGTAGTAGTAGGTGTAGTAGTAATAGTAGGAGTAGGTGTAGTAGGAGTAGTTGTAGTAGTAGTAGGAGTAGTAGTAGTATTAGTAGGAGTTGCAATAGAAGCTATAGTCGGGGTTGTAATTGTTGCAGTGGCAGGAGTTGCAGTAGTAGTAGTGCTAGTAGTCGTAGTGGTAGTAGTAGTAGCAATAGGAGTAATACTTGCAGTAGGAGTAGTCGTAATAGTAGTAGTAGTTGCAATTGTAGTAGTAGCAGTAGTAGTAGTAGTAGTTGTTGTTGTTATTGTAGAAGTAGAAGTAGTGGAAGTAATAGTAATAGTAGTAGTTTTGGTAGAAGCAGTAGTAGTTGTAGTAGTTGGAGTACTAGTAGTAGCTGTACTTTTAGGAGTAGGAGCAGTAGTAGGAGTAGTAGTAGGAGTTTGTGTAGGAGTAGCAATAGTAGTAGGAGCAATAGTAGTTATTGTTATTGTATTAGTATTAGTTGTAGTACTACCAGCTGTAGTAGGAGTAGTGGTAGTCACAGTTGTACTAGTAATAGAAGTAGTAGAAGAAGTAATAGTAGTAGTTGTAGTTGTAGTGATAGCAGTAGTAATTGTTGTTATTATAGTAGCAGTAGTATTAGTAGTAGTAGTAGTGGTAATTGTAGTTGGGGTAGTAGGAGTACTAGGAGTGATAGAAGTAGTAGGAGTTGGAGTAGAAGTAGTAGTGGCAGAAGTAGCAGTAGTAGTTGTCGCAGTAATAGTAGCAATAGTAGTAGGTGTAGTAGTAGAAGTCGTAGTAGTAGTAGAAGTAGTAGTAGCAGTAGTAGTAGTCGTCGTCGTAGTAGTAGCAGTACCAGTAGTAATAGATGTAGCAACAGTGACAATAGTAGTAGTAGCAGTAGTAGTAGTAGTGCAAATCATAGTAATAGTAGTAGTAGAAATCTGTGTAGTAGGAGTAGTTGTTGTAGTACTTGTAGTAGTAGTAGTTGTTGTTGTTATTATTGTAGCAGCAGTAGTAGTAGCAATAGTAGCAGCAGTAATAATAGCAATAGAACTAGCAGTAAGAGTACTAGCAGCAGCAGCAGCAGTAGTAGTTGTAGTGGTATTAGTAGAAGCAGTAGTAGCAATAGTACTTGCAATAGTAGAAGCAGTAGTAGCAATAGTAGCAGTCGTAAGTGTAGCAGTAGTTGTAGTAGTAGGAGAAGTAGTTTGAGCAGTAGTAGTAGCAACAGTAGCTGCAACAATAGTAGTAGTAGTGGTAGCAGTTGTAGTAGTGCTAGTTGTAGTAGAAGTGCAGTAGTAGTTGCGGCAATAGTAGTAGTAGCTTTGGCAATAATAGTAGTAGTAGTGGCAGTTGTAGTAGTAGTAGTAGTTGCAGTAGCAGTAGTGATAGTAGTAGTAGAAATAGTACTAGTAGTAGCAGTAGTAATAATAGTAGTAGTAGTATTAGTAGTAGTAGTTGTATGAGTAGTGGTGATAGTGCTAGTATTAGTAGTATTAGTACTAGTAGTAGTGGTGGTGGTGCTAGTTGTAGTAGTAGTAGCAGCAACAACAACAACAGCAACAGTAGCAAGATTAGTAATAGTGGTGGGGTTATTAGCAACAGCTGCAGCATCAGCAGCAGTAGTGGTAGTTGTAGTAGTAGTAGAAGTAGTAGTAGCCGTAGTAGTAGTAGCAGAAATAGTAGCAGCTACTATGACTGCTGCTACTAATACTACTACTTCAAATAATTCCACTATCACTGTTGCTACCACTGATTCTACTACCATGACTACTACTACTATTATGGCTACCACTACTACAAATACTACCACTCCAGGTACCACTTCTGTAGCTACTACTATTGCTAGTGCTACTACTGCTAGTGCTACTAATGTTGCTGCTACTACTACTGCTACTGCTACTGCTACTACTACCGCTGCTACAACTACTACTACTGTTACAGCTACTACTACCACAAATATGACCTCTACTACTACTACAACTACTGCTCTGGCTAATGCTAGTACTAGTACTAGTACTACTACTAAGTACTACCACTACTTCTACTAATACTGCTATTGCTATTAGTACTACTGCTACTATTACTAATCCGACTATTACTTCTAATACGGCTACAACTATTACTACTCCTACTCCTACTACTACTAGTACCACAACTACAACTCCTATTGCTTCTGCTACTCCTGCTATGACTACTACTACTACTACTATAACTACTACACCTACAACTACAGTGACAATTCCTGATTCTCCGTCTGCTACTACTATTACTAGAACTACTACTATTAGTACTATTACTCCTACTTCTACTCCTACTACTACTCCTGCTACTACTACAACAACTACCACTACAATTATGAGTACTACTGCTGCTGCTACTATTGCTCTTGCTACTACTACAATGGCAACTACTACTACTGCTGCTATTACTACTACTACTACAACTAGTATTACCACTACTACTGCTACTACTACTACTACTCCTCCTACGCCAACTCCACCTCGTAGTACTACTCCAACTACTACTAATACTACTAATATTATAACAACTACTACAAGTACTGCTACTACAACACCTACTGCTACAATAGCTACAATAGCTACTTGTACTTCTACTACTACAATAACTACTAATAGTATTACTACTACCACAGCTACTACTCCTACTACTACTATTGCTACTACTTCTACTCCAACTACAACCACTACTCTTCTTACTATTACTACAACAATTGCAGTAGTAGCAGCAATAATAGTAGTTTTAGTACAGCAGCAATAGTAATAGTATTCATAACAGGAACAACAACAGCAGTAGTAGGAGCAACAATAGTAGTAGTTGTAGTAGTAGTAGTAGTAGTAGAAGAAGAAGTAGTCATTAGAGTAGTAGTCGTAATAGTAGTAATAGTATTTGCAGTACCTGTAGTACTAGTAGCAGTAGTAGTAGCAACAGTAGTAGTAGGAGTATTAGTAGTTTTAGCAGTTGTAGTAGGTATAGTTATTGGTGTACTAGTAGGCATAGGAGTTGGAGTAGGAGTAGTCTGAGTTGTAGCAGTATTAGTATTGCCAGTAGGAGTAGTAGAAATTGCAGTAGCAGGAGTTATGGTACTCATAGTAGTAGTAGTAGTAGTAATAGCAGTAGTAGTAGTAGTAGTGGTGGTGGTAGTAGTAGTAGTAGTAGTAGTTGAATGTAGTAGTAGTAGCAGCAGCAGTAGCAGCACTAGTAGTAGTCAAAGTAGAAGTAGAAGCATTAGTAGTAGTAGTAGGGGTAGTAGCAATATTAGGAGTAGAAGTAGTAGCAGTAGGAGTATTAGTAGTAGTAATAGTAGTAGTTGATGAAGTAGTTGTCGCACTACTACTACTACTATTAGTAGTAGTAGTAGTTGTAGTAGTAGTAATAGTAGTAGTAGTAGTAGTAGTAGTAGTAGTAGTAGTAGTAGTAGTAGTAGTAGTACTAATAGTAGTGGTAGTAATACTAGTAGTAGCAGTAGTAGTAGTAGCGGCGATAGTATTATTTGAAGTAGTAGTAGTTGTAGTAGTGGTAATTACAGTAGAAGTAGTGGTAGTCGCAGTAGTTGAAGTAGCAGTAGTTGCAGTCATAGCAGTAGTAGCAATAGTAGAAGTAGTAGTAGTAGCAGTAATAGTTGTAGCAAAAGAAGTAGTGGTAGTAGTAGTAACAACAGTATTAAGTCATAGTAGCAATAGTAGCAGTGGCAGTGATAGTAGTAGGAATAATAGTAATAGATGTTGTAGCAATAGTAGCAGTAGTAGTTTACGTAGTAGTAATAGTATTGCTAATTTTAGTGGTAGTCAAATTAGTGGTAGCAGTAGTGGCAGTAGTAGCAGTAGTTGTTGTTGTTATTGTCGTAGCGACAGTAGTAGTAGTCGCAGTAGTAGTGGAAGTAATAGTAGTATTAGTGGTTGTTGTAGAAATTTTAGTTGTAGTGGTTGTCGAAGAAGTGGTAATAGTTGTAGGATGTTGTAGAAATTGTAGTAGTAGTAGAGGTGCTAGCAGTAGTAGTAGTAGTAGCAGAGGTGGTAGTAGTAGTAATAGTGGTAGCAGAAGTAGTAGTAGTAGTAATAGAAGTAGTAGAAGTTCTTGTTGTAATATTTGTAGTAGCAATGGTAGTAGTAGTAGTAGTTGTAGTAGTAGCATTAGCAGCACTCATAACAGTTGCAGTAGCTGTAGCTGTAGCAATAGTAGTAGCTCTAGGAGTAGGGGTAGTAGTATTTGTAGTAGTAGTAGCTGTTGTTACAGTAAGAGTAGCAGCAGAAGTGGTAGTAGTATAAGTAGTAGTAGTAGGAGTAGTAATTTTAGTGGCAGTCAAACTAGTGATAGCAGTAGTGATAGTAGTAGTTATAGTTGTTGATGTTGTTGCAACTATAGCAGTAGTAGCAGTAGAATCAGAAGTAATAGTAGTAGTGGTAGTTGTTGTAGTCGCAGTTGAAAAAGTGGGAGTAGTGGTAGTTGTTGTAACCGTAGTAGCTATAGCAATAGTAGTAAGTGTCATATCAGTAGTAGCTGCAACATTAGTAGTAGTAGAAGTGGTAGTAGAACTAGAAGTAGTAGTAGTAGTATTAATAGTAGTAGTAGATGTACTAGTAGTAGGTAGTAGTAATACTAGTAGTAGTAGTAGTAGTAGTAATACTAGTAGTAGTAGTAGTTGTTGTTGCGGTAATAGTATTAGTTGGAGTAACAGTAGTAGTCGTAATAGCAGTAGTAGGTGATTTAATTATAGTATGAGAAGTAGAAGTAGTAGTAGCAGTAGTCGCAGTAACAGCGGTAGTAGTATTACTAGTAGTTGTCATAGACATTGTAGTAGAGGCAGTAGCAACGGTGGCAGCTGTAGTAGTAGCCGTAGCAGAGCAATTGTAGTAGTTGTAATAGTTGTAGCGGCAATTGTAGTAGTAGTAGTGGTCGTAGCAGTAGCTGTAGCATTAGTTGCGACAGTTGTAGTAGAAGCAGTAGGTGGAGTGATAGTCGCAGTAGTAGGAGGAGGAGTAGTAGTAGTAGAAGAAGAAGTAGCAGCTGTAGCAATAGTACTAATTGTAGCAGTAGTAGTAGCTACAGTAGTAGTAGTAACAGTAGCATTAGTTGCGATAGTTTAGTAGAAGCAGTAGTAGGAGTGATAGTCGCAGTAGTAGGAGTAATAGTAGTAGTAGTAGTAGTAGAAGTAGCAGCTGTAGCAATAGTACTAATCGTAGCAGTGGTAGTAGCGGTAGTAGTAGTAGTAGTAGTAGTAGTGGGAATAATAGTAGTAATAGTAGTAACAGCAGCAATAGTAGTAGTAGTATTAATAGTAGTTGTAGTAGTACTAGTAGTTGTAGTAATAGTGATTGTAATAGTGGTAGTAGTAATAGTAGTAGCATTAGTTGTAATAGTAGTAGTAGCCATAGCTGCACTAGTTGTAGTAATAGCAGAAGTTGTAGTGGTAGTAGTTGTAGTGGTGATAATACAAGCAATAGTAGTTGTAGTAGCAATAGTAGTATTAGTAGTCACAGTAGAGGTAGTAGAAGTAGCAGTAGTAGTAGTAGTAGTAATAGAAGTAGTAGCAGTGGTAGTGGTAATAGCAGAAGCAGTAGCTGTAGTAGGAGTAATAGGAGTAGGAGTAGCAGTAGCAGTAGTAGCAGTAGTAGTAGTACTAACAGTTGTAATAGTAGTTGAAGGAGTAGTAACAGTTATAGTAGTAGTGGTAGTAGTAGTAGTAATAGTAGTAGAAGTAGTTTAGCAATAGTAGTGGTGTTAGTAGTAATAGGTGTTGCAGTAGTACAAGTAGTAGTAGCAACAGTAGTAGTAGTCGTTGTTGTAGTAGTAGTAGTAAGAGTAATAGTATTTGTTATAATAGTAGTAGTAGTAGTAGTAGTAGTATTAATAGAAGTAGTAGTTGCAGTAGTATTGGTAGTTGTAATTGTAGTAGGTGGAGGAGTCGCAGTTGTGGTGGTAGCAGTAGTTGTAGTACCAATAGTCGTAGCAGTATTAGTAGTACTAGTAGTCCTAGCAGTAGGAGAAGTTGCAACGGCAGCAGCAGCAGCAACAGTAGTATTAATAGGAGTAGTTGAAGTAGCAGTAGTAGTACTAGTAGTAGTAGCTATAGTGGTAGTAGAAGTGGTAGTAGTGCAAGTAGTTGTCGCATTAGTAGTAGTAGTAGCTAGAGTAGTAGTCGCAATAGTAGTATTGGTAGAAGTGGTAGTAGGAGTAGTCGTAGTTCTAGTAGTAGTGGTGGTAGCAGCAGCAGTAGCAGTAGTCATAATAGTATTAATAGCAGTAGTAGTAGCTCTGGTAGTAGCAGTGGTAGCAACATCTGTAGCAGTCATAGTAGTTGTAGTAGTAATAATAGTAGTTATAGTAGTAGTAGTAGTATTAGTAGTAGTACCAGTAATAGTTTTAGTGGTAAAATTAGTAGCAGAAATAATAGTAGTTGTGGTAGAAATATTTGCAATAGTAGTAGTAGCTGCAGCTATGGGAGTAGTACTAGTAGTAGTAGTAATAGCTATTGTAGTAGTAGTATTAGCTGAAGTTGTAGTAGGAATAGTAGTTATAGTAGCAGGAGTAGTAATAGTAGAAGTAGTAGTAGCTGTAGTAGTAGTTGTAGTAGTAGCAGTAGCAGAAGTAGCACGAGCAGTAGTAGTAGAAGTAGTATCAGTAGTAGTAGTAGTAGTAGTAGTAGTAGTAGTAGTAGTAGTAGTAATAGTAATAATAGTAGTTGTAGTATTAGTAGGAATGGGAGTAGTTTTACTAGAAGTGGTTGCAACAGTAGTGGTAGCCGCAGCAGTAGGAGTAGTAGTTGTTGTAGCAGTAATATTTACAGGAGTTGTAATAGGTATAGTAGCAGGAGTAGTAGTGGTAGTAGTAATAGCTGTAGTGGTATTAGAAGTGTTAGTAGTAGTATTAGGAATAGTAGTAGTGATGGTAGTAGTGGCAGCATTAGATGCATGAGCAGCAGCAGTAGTAGCCGTAGCAATAATAGTAGTAGTAGTAGCTGTAGTAGTAATCGTAGTAATAGTTATTGTGATAGTAGAAGTAGTAGTCAAAGTAGTCGCAGTACTCGAGGAACTAGAGGTAGTAGTAGCAGTAGCAATAGTCATTGTAGGAGCAATAGTAGTAGTGGTAATAATATAAGTAGTTGTTGCTGTAGTAGTAGTAGAAGTAGTAGTAGGGGTTGAGGTTGTACTAGTAGTAGTAGTAGTAGTGGTAGTAGTAGTAGACATAGTAGTAGTAGCAATAGTAGTAGTCGTAGTAGTAGTGGTAGCAGTAGTAGTAGCAGCAATAGTAGCGGTAGTTGCAGTAGTAGCAATAGTAGTAGTAGTAGTAGTAGAAGCAATAGTAGTTACTGCAGCAATAGAAGTCGTAGTAGCAGCAGTAGTAGTAGCTGTAGTAGCAGCAGTAGCAGTAGTAGTTGTAATAGTAGTAGTACTAGTACTAGTAGCAGTAGTAGCAATAGTTGTAGTAGTAGCAGTAGTAGAGGTAGCAGTAGTAGTAGAAGTAATTCTAGTTGTTACTGTAGGAGAAGAAGTAGTAGTAGTAGTAGTAGTAATAGTTCTAGTAGTAGTGCTAGTAGCAACAGTAGTATTAATAATCGTGGTAGTAGCAGTCGTAATAGTAGTAACTGTTGTAGTAGAAGCATTAGTAGCTGCATTAGTTCTAATAGTAGTAGTAGCAAAAGCAATAGTAGTAGTTGTAGTAGTTATAGTAGTAGTTTCGTTAGAAGTAGCAGCTACAGCAGTAGAACTTGCAGTAGTAGAAGTAGTAGTAGTAGTAGCAGCAGTAGCAATAGTAGTAGTAGTAGTAGTAGCAATAGCAGTAGTAGTAGCAATAATAGTAGTAGTAGTAACAACAGCAGTAGTAGTAGTAGCAGTAGTAGCAACAGCAGTAGTAGTAGTAGCAGTAGTAGCAGTAGCAGTAGAAGTAGTTGTAGCATTAGTAGTAACAGAAGTAGTAATCGTTGTAGTAGTGGTAGTACTAGCAGTAGTAGCAGTAGTAGTAGTAGCAGTGGTAGTAGTAGTCGCAATAGTGGTAGCAGTAGTAGCAATTTCAATACTAGTTGTAGTAGGTGAAGTAGAAGGAGTAATAGTATTAATAGCAGTAGCAGCAATTGCAACAGCAGCAGTCATAGTGGTAGTTGTAGTAGTAGCAGTCTCAGTTGTAGTAGTAGTAGCTGTCTTAGTAGTAGTAGTAGTACTAGCCGCAGTAGTAGGAGCAGCAGTTGTAGTGGTAGCAGTAGTAGCAATAATCGTAGCAATAATAGTGGTAGTAGTAGTAGTAGCAATAGTATTAGCTGTAGAAGCAACGGTGGCTGTAGTTGTTGGAGTAGAAGTAGTAGTAGTAGGGGTTGTTGTTGTAGTAGTAGTAGGAGTTGTAGTAGTAGTAGCTGCTCTAGTAGTAGTAGTAGAAGTAGTACTAGTCAAAGAAGCAGTAGTAGTCGCGGTAGGAGTAGTGACAATATTAGTAGTAGAAATAGGAGTAGTAGTAGCCGAAGCAGTTGTAGTAGTGGCAACAACAGTTGTCATAGTAGTAGTAGCAGCTGTAGTAGCAGTTGTTGTAGTAGTTGCAGTACCAATAGTAGAAGTAATAGTAGTAATTGTAGCCATAGAGTAATAATAGTCGTAGTAGCAGTAGTAGTGGTAATAGTAGGAGCAGAAGGAGAAGTAGTATTAATAACAAAAAAAAGTAGTTGCAGTAGTAGTAATAGTAGCAGAAGTAATACTACTACTAGTAGTAGAAATAGTAGGAGTTGGAGTAGTAGTAGGAATAGGTGCCAGAGAAGGAGTAGTAGTAGTAGTAGTAGTAGCAGTTGTAGGAATAGGTGCTAGAGGAGTAGTAGTTGTTGTTGTAGTAGTAATAGTATTTGTAGTAGTAGTAGTAGTAGAATAAGAAGTAGCAGTAGTAGTAGTGGTAGGAGTAGAAGTAGCAGTAGTATTAGCGGTAGCGGTAGTAGTAGTCACAGTAGTAGTAGCAGTAGTAGTAGTTGAATTTGCAAAAACAACAATAATAGTAGTAGGAGATGGAGTAGTAGTAGTTGTTATTGTTGCAGGTGTACTAGTTGTAGTAGTAGTATCTGTAGTAGTATCGTTAGTATTAGCAATTGTAGAAATAGTAGAATTAGTAGTCGCAGTAGTAGTAGTAGCAGCAGCAGTAGTAGCAGCAGTAATAGTAGTAATAGAAGTTGCAATAGTAGCATGAATAGTAGCAGTAGTAGTTGTAGTGAAAGTTGTAATAGTAGTAGCCTTAATAGTAGCAATAGCAGTAGCAGTGGAAGTAGCTACAGTAGGGTAGCAATAGTAGTAGTAGAAGCAGTAGCAGTGGTTCTAGTAGCGGTAGTACTAGCAATAGTAGTAATAGTAGAAGTAGAAACAGAATTTCTATTACTACTGCTACTTCTTGGGCTACTACTACTACTATTCATACACCTACCACTACTACCACTTCTCCTACTCGTAATGCTTCTACTATCACCTCTACCACTACTATTATTTCAACTTCTACACCTATTCCTACTCTTGCTACCACTACTGCTACTCCTGCTCCTACTACAGCTACTCATAATCCTACTATTGTTGCAGTTGCTACTACTTCTACTGCTGCAGCTATTGCTGCTACTTCTACTGCTCTGCGTACAATGACTACTTCAACTATTATTGCTACTGGTCTTAGTGCTAGTACAGTAGCTACTACTACTACTGCTACTACAACTTTTACTACAACTACTACTATAACTACTGCACCTACTACAATTACAACTACTACTACAACATATTCAACTACTACTAAAACTACTACTACTTCTACTCTTACCAGCTCAAATTCTAGTAATACTCATATTACTTCACCTGCTACTACTACTGCTGTAACAACTACTGTTATCTCTATTGCTACTGCTACTACTACTACTATTGCAACTACTGCTACTACTACTACTGCTACTACAACTGCTACTCCTACTATTACTGCTGCTGCTACACCTACTTCTTCACTAACTAATACTACTACTACTACTACTATTTCGCCTACTACAACTATCACTATTAAAACTACTATAAACACTATTGCTACTGTTGTACTACTATTACTAATACTACTGCTCCAACTACGAGTACTACTGCTACCACTATACTACTAATATTACTACTGCTACTCCAACTACCACTAGTACTATTGCTACTAATGCTTTTACAACTACTGCCACTACTACTACTACTTCTGCTACTATTACTACTACTATTTTCACTATGACTACTACTACTACTACTACTGCTACTACTACTACTATTACTACTACTGCTACGAGTGCCACTACTCCTAGTACTACAACTATTACCACTACTGCTACGAGTGCTACTACTGCTACTACTACTATTCCATTTACTATAACTGCTACTACTGGTACTACTACTACTACTACTCCTCCTCCTCCTCCTACTACTACTACTACAACAATTGCTAGGACTACTACTACTCCCACTAATACTACTACTGCTACTTCAACTACTATTATTAACACTACTACTACTACTACCATTACTGCAACTACTACTACTACTTCTAATACTACTAGTACTGCTACGGTTACTACACTACTACCACAACAACTACTACTAATACTACAACAACTCCTACAACTACTACAATTACTACAAATAATACTACTACGGCGACTACTACTACTACTACTACTACAACTACTGCTACTACTAATTCTACAACTCCTGCTACTACTACATCAACAACAACTACTACTCCTACTACTACAAATACTACTCCCACTACTACTGCTACTACTACTACCAGTACTACTACTATTGCTACTACTGCTACTACTACTACGACTACTACTACTACGACTGCTGCTACAACTTCTACTTCTACTACAACACTTACTATAGCTATTGCGACTACTACTACTATAACTACTACTACTACTACTACTACTACTATTGCAATTATTACTACTACTACTCCACCTACTATTACAACCACTGCTCCTACTACTACTACTTCTTCTGCTACTACTACTACTACTACTCCAACTACTACTAGAACTACTACTAGTACTACTACAAATACAACTACTACTACAACTGTTACTATAGCAACAGCTATTGCAGCTACTACTACTACTACTTCAACTAATACAATAACTACTTCCGCTACTACTTCTACTACTACAACAACAACTACTACTACTACTCCTACTGCTACCACAATTACGCCTACAGCTACTACAACTACAGGTATGATGTCTACTACTACTACAACTACTAGAACAGCAACTACTGCTATTGCTACTGCCACCACTACAACTGTTGCTGCTACTGCTACAAGAATAACAACTACTACCGCCACTACTCCTCCTACTTTCACATCTACTACTTCTGCTACTACTACTACTACTCCTACAACTACAACAATAACTACTACTGCTGCTACTACTGCAACTACTACTACTACATCTACTACCAATACTGCTGCTACTGTTACTACACTACTACCACAACACCAACTACTACTCCTACACCAACTACTACTCCTTCTACTGCAACAACAACTACTACTACTTCTACTATAACTACTACTACTACTACTATGACTACTACTACTACTTCTGCAACTACTGCTATTGCTGTTGCTACTACTACTGCTATTGCTATGACAACTACTACTACTACAACTACTCGTATTACTACTACTAGTACAACTACAAGTACGATTACTACTACTACTGTTACTACTACTACGACTACTGCTAGTACAACTACTACTCCTACTACTACTCATACTACTACCACTAGTACTTCTACTACTACTACTACTACTTCTAGTATTACTGCAACTACTGCTACTACTTTTGTTACTACTACTCCTCCTCCTCCTCCTATTACGACTACTACTAGTACTAGTACGATTACTACTATTACTACTATTACCAATACTACTGCTACTACAACAGCCACAACAACTACTACTACTAGAACTACTACTATTACTCCTCCTACTACTACTACTCCTACCGCTACTACTACTGCTGCTACTGCTACTCCTACTATTGCTACTACCACTACTACTACTATTACTACTATTACTACTATTACTACTATTACTACTACTAATGTTATTGCCACTACTACTACTACTATTACTACTACAACTACCACTACTACTACTACTACTACTACTACTACTACTACTACTACTACTACTACTACTACTACTATTGCTACTACTACTACTACTACTCTTACTACTACAACTATAACAACAACTTCTACTCCTACTGCTACTCCTACTCATACACTTACTCTTATTACTACTACTACTGCTGCTGCTGCTGCTACTACTGTTGTTGCTGTTCTTATTAGTACTACTGCTTCTGCTGCTGCTGCTGCTACTATTACTACTGCTACTACTAGTAGTAGTAGTGCTACTATAACTACAACTACTATAAAAACTAGTACTACGACTACTACTACTGCTGCTACTACTATAGCTGCTGCTACTGCTACCGCTACTACTCCAACTATTATTACTGTTGCTACTACTACTGTTATTCCTACTACTACCTCGGCTACTACTACTACTGGTACAACGATAACTGCTACCTCTACTACTACTACTACTAGTAGTAGTAATACTATTACTACTACTACTACTACTACTACAACACTACCACTATTATAGCTTTCGCTGTAACTACTACAACAACTACTGTAGTTGCTACTACTACTATTACTAGTACAGCTGCTACCACTACCACAACTACTGCAACTGCTCCTAGTAATACTACAACTACTACAGGAACTGAAATTTCTGCTACTACTATTACTACTACTACTACTTTTGCTACTCCAAGTAATACTATAGTTGTTGCTACTTCTACTTCAATGACCTGTATTGCTGCTACGACTACTTCTGGTACTACTACTACTACTATTACTTCTACTGCTATTACATCTATTGTAAATACTTCTACCACTACTTTGACTACTACAATTGCTACTACGGCTACTATAAGTACTACTACTAATACTACTACTACTACGGCTACAACTACTACTGCCACTACTATTACTTCCTTTACTAGTTTTACTACTGCTACTATTATAGCTACTACTGCTACTGCTACACCAACTAATACTGCTGCTGCAACTACCACTACTACTTCTAGTAGTACTACTACTCCCGCTACCACACCAACTACTACTACTACTGCTACTACTTCAACTGCCACAACTGCTACTACTGCTACTACAATTACTACTACAACTACTACTACATCTACCACTACTGCTACTACTACTACTGTTGCTACAACAAATACTCCTACTGCTACAACTATGACAATTAGAGTTGCTGCTTCTGCTACTACTGCTATTGCAACTATTACTTCTTCTTCTACTACAACTAGTGCTATACTACTTCCACTTCTTCCACTACTATTACTACAACTACTACAACTACTACATCTACTACTACTACTATTGCAACTATGGCTGCTATTGCTACTGCTACAACTACAGCTATGGCTACTGCAATTACTACAACTACTACTACTGCTGCTGCTGCTACTATTGCTACAACAAATACTATGCTGCTACAACTACAACAATTACTTTTGCTGCTACTTCTACTACTACTATAGCTACTACTATGACAACAACAACTACTACTACTATTACAACAACTACTACTACTAGTGCTACTAATACAACAACAAATGCTACTGCAACTACTTCCACTACTACTACTACTACCTCTCCTATAACAATAATAACTACTACTACTACTTCTTCAATAACTACTACTGCTACGACTACGAATGCTACAACTACTGCTAATGCTACTACTACTACTACTACTGCTGCTACTACTACTACTACTACTACTATTACTACTACTACTACTACTGCTGCTGCTACTAGTACGGATATTACTACTACTCCCACTACTGCTACTTATCCTACTACTATTACTACTACTACTACTACTCCAACTAATACAACTGTTGCTACTAGTATTACAACAACTACTTCTACTACTATTACTATGCTACTACTACTACTACTAATATTCCTACTATTGCGACGACTGCTACTACTACTACTACTGCTATTACGGCCACTATTGCCACTTCTGCTACCACTACTCAGACTACTACAACTGCTGCTACTGCTACTAAAATTACTACTATTACTACAACTACATCTACTTCTACAGCTACTTAAGCTACTATTGTTGCTACTGCTACTATTGCTCCTACTACTACTACTATTACGCCTAGTACTGCTGCTACTACTATTGCTACTACTGCTACTACAGCTACAAGTACTACTACTACTTCTACTAATACTACTGCAACTACTACTATGCCTATTACTACTACTATTGCTACTACTACTCATGCCCCTACTACAATAACTACTACTACCACTACTTCTATTACTGCTGCTACTACTGCTGCTGCTACTACTACTGCTGCTACTAATGCTATTTCTACTCCTAATGCTAGTACTACTACTACTACAACTACTACAGCTACTACTACGATGACTACTACTACTTCTACTAGTACTACTACTAATGCTAATACTACCACTGCTACTTCAACTATGACCACTACTACTACTCCCATTGCTACTAGGGCTACTACAGCTACTACTATTACTACTACTAGTCCAGCTACACAAGCAATACATGCAACTACTGCAACTGTTAATACTGCAACTACAAATACTACTGCCACTATGGCTACTATTGCTACTTCGGCTGCTAATACTACTAGTCCAACTACTATTGCTACAATACTACTACTAATACAACTACTGCTACTGCTACTACGACTGCGACTACTACACCTACAACTACTTGTGTTGCCGCCACTACTATTGCTACTATTGCTACTATG
The DNA here is from genome assembly GCA_005019695.1 of Trichopus zeylanicus subsp. travancoricus. NCBI lineage: Eukaryota > Viridiplantae > Streptophyta > Magnoliopsida > Dioscoreales > Dioscoreaceae > Trichopus > Trichopus zeylanicus. Next base: position 11,694 of record RXID01015667.1, on the reverse strand, counting down.
GCCACTACTATTACTACTAATTCCACTACTTCGACTGCTACTACTGCGAGTACAACTACTACAACTATCACAACTACTACTACTACGACTGCCACTACTATTACTTCTCCGACTAGTATTACTATTGCTACTACAACTATTACTATGACTTTTGCTGCTGCAACTAATACTAGTGCTGCTACTGCTTCTACTCCTACTATTAGTTTTGATAGTACTACTACTACTGCTGCTGCTGCTGCTACTACTATAATAACTACCACTTCTACTACTGGTACTACTACTAACACTACTACTATTACTGGTACTACTATAGCTACTATAACTACTGTTGCTACTACTGCTGCTACTGCTACTACTACAGCTACTACTACTACTGCTACTATGGAAGCTACTACTACTACAATTGCCACTACTTTAACTACTACTACGGTCGCTACAACTATTATGGTTGCTGTTGCTGCTGCTACTACTACTACTATAGCTACAACTTTTACTACTACTGCTGCTGCTGCTGCTCCTATGACTATAGCAACTACTACTACTATTACCACTACTGATACAACTAGTATTGCTACTACAACAACAAATACTAGTACTACAACTACAACCATTGCTACTACTTCTCCTACAACAATAATAACTATTAGTAGTACTACTTCTCCTATAACTACAACAATAATTACAACTATTACTACTATTGCTACTACTGCTACTACTACTACCGCTACTACTGCTGCTACTACTACCACGGCTCCTACAATAATTAGTACTACTAATACTAGTATAACTACAATTTCGACTACTAATATAGCTACTACTACTTCTATTGCTATTGCTACTACTACTACTTCTACTACTACTACAACAACTACTGCTGCTACTGCTATTACAATGACTACTACTACTACTACTACCTCCTCTACAACAACTATTGCTACTGCTACTACTATTACAATTGCTACTACATCTACTACTGCTATTGCTGCTATGGCTACAATTGCATCTACTACCACTACAACTACTAGTTCTGCTACTACTAAGACAACCCCAACTACTATTGCTACTAGTTCTGCTGCTCTTGCTACAACTACTGCTACTACTACTACTGCTGCTGCTACTAATGCTACGACTAATGTTGCTACTGCTACTAATACTACTACTACTACTAATGTTGTTGCTACTAGTAATACTACTACTGCTACTGCTACTACTACTACTACTCCTACTACTACTACTAGTACTACAACTACTATGTCTGCTACTACTACAACTACTCTCCTACTACTACTACTGCTGCTACAACTACTATTGCAACTACTGCTACTATTGCTACTCCTGCTACTGCTATTACTACTACAACTACCACTAAGGCATCCACTGTTACTACTACTACTACTACTAATACTACTACCACTACTTTTGCTAGTACTGTTACTACTAATACTACTACTATAACTACTACTACCACTGCTACTACTACTATCGCTTCTAATATTATGACCACTACAACTACTACAACTACTGCTACTGCTACAACTACTTCTCCTATTACAACCACTACTACCGTTGCGACTCCTATTACTGCTACTACTACTCGACTACACCTTCCATTGCTACTACTATTTCTATTACTACTAGTAGCAATACTATTGCAACTTCTACCACTACTACTTCTACGACTACCACTACTTCCACTATTAGAACTACTACTACTACTAATCCTACAACTAGTTCTACTACCACTACTACTACTCCTAATACTACTATGTGCACTATAGCTACTACTAGTACCACCACTACTACTACTACTACTGCTACTACTGCTACAACTATAACTACTACTGCTACTGCTACTGCTACTACTGCTACAACTATAACTACTACTACTACTACTGCTACTACTACTACTGGTGTTGTTGCAGCTGATGCTACTATTGCTACTATCGGTACTCCTCCTGCTACGACTTCTACTACTACAACTTCTACTACTACCACTACTATTTAGACAACTACTATAACTACTGCTACTGCTACTACTACTGCTACTAATGCTACTATTGCTTATGCTATTACTACAACTTATCCTAGAACTAGTACTATTGCTACCACTATTGCTTCTACTACTGCTACTACTATTACGCCTAGTACTAATGCTACTAGTATTGCTGCTACTGCTGCTGCTGCGACTACTACTACTTCTCCCACTACTACTACAACCAGTACTATGAGAGCTACTACTACAACTACTTCTGCTACAATGATAACTACTACTACCCCAATACTAAAAATACTACTACTGCTGTTGCTACTACTACCGCTACAACTGCTACTACTTCTATTATTGTCACTACTACTACTGCTACTACAACTTCTACTTCTGCTACTACTACTGCTTGTTGCACTACTAATGCTATAGCTACTACTGCAACTTTTACTGGTACTTCTCCGACTATTGCGACTACTGCTACTACTTCAATTACTACTACGGTTACTACTACTGCTGCAACTACTGCTACTGCAACTACTACTAACACTATTGCTACTGCTCCTACTACTACTACTACTCCTACTACAATCACTACTCCTACTGCTCCTTCAGTAATACTACTACTATTATTTTTATTAATAATACACCTACTACTACTGCTACTACTACTACTTCTACTGCAGCAACTTCAACTGCTATTGCTCCTGCTACTACTGCAATTGGTCCTACTACTACTACTGCTACTACTACGACTGCTACGGCTACTACTACTAATAGTACTCCAACTACTACTACTACGAAAACTACTACTACTCCGACTACTACTACTACTACTTCTACTGCAGCAACTTCAACTGCTATTGCTCCTGCTACTACTGCTACTGGTCCTACTACTACTGCTGTTGCTACTACTACTACTACTACGGCTGCTACAGCTACTACTACTAATACTACTCTAACTACTACTACTACAAAAACTACTACTACTCCGACTGCTACTACTACTACTACTACAGCTCCGGATACTACTACTACTACTACAGCTCCTGCTACTACTACTACTACTGCCACTTTTTCTACAACTAAAACTACTACTACTACTTCTACTACAACTATTGCTAAAATAACAACAATAACAACTATACTACTACTATTGCTGCTACTACTACAATTATTTCTGCTACTATTACTTTTACTACTACAACTACGACTACTATTGGTACCGATACTACTGCTACTACTGTTACTATTGCTGGTATCTCTCCTTACATTACGACTACAAGTACTACAACAATAATAAGTTCTACTGCTACTGTACTGCTACTACTCCAACTACTACTACTACTACTACTCCAACTACTATTGTTACCACTATATTTGCTACTATTTCCACTGCAACTACCACTACCACTACTGCTCCAACTACTATTACTACTGCTACTATTTCTTCTACTCCTACTGCTACTATTGCTACTACAACTCCAACTTCTTCTTCTACTACTACTACTACTATTATGTTTAGAAATAATACTGCAACTACTTTTGTTACTACGACTACTTCTTCTACTACAACTGCAATTGCGACTGCTACTCCTACTACTAATGCTACTGCTCCTCCTGCTACTACTACTTCCCCTACTACTACTGCTACTGCAGCTACTATTACTACTACAACTACTACTACTATGACTACTACTAATACTACTCCAACTACTACTACTATTGCTGCTACTACTGCTGCTGCTGCTCTTGCTACTACTAGTACTACTCCTATTACTACTACAGTTACAACCACTACTGCTACTATGGCTTCTCCTACTACAACTACAACTGCTCCTTCTATTACTACTACTGCTACTACTATGGCTCATACAACTATAACTACAATAATCGCTCCTACAACTCCTACTATTAATGCTACTAACACTACTACCACTACTACTAGTATTGTGGTTACTATTGTTGCAGTTACGACTATTGCTACTTGTACTGCTACTACTGCAACAACTACCCCAACTTCTATTACTATTGCTAACACTACTACTACAACTACTACTAGTAGTAGTACTTCTACTACAGCTACTGCTACTACTATTTCTGCTACTACTACAACTACTACTTCTACCACTACAACTACTGCAACTTTTGCTACTACTACTACTACAAATAGAACAACAACTTATACTACTACTATTGCTTATACTAATTCTTCCCCTACACCTACTACTATTGCTCCTGCTACTACTAGTACTACTATTAATTCTATAACTAATGCCACTGCTGCTAGAACTACTTATTCCATTACTAAAGCATCTGTTGCTACTGCTACTACAACTACTACTACTGCAATTGCTATTAGTACTACAACTACTACTCCTATTACTAATACTACTACTACTGCTGCTAGTACTGCAACTACTACTGCTGCTGCTGCTCCTCCTACTATAACTACTATAATTGTGACTACTACTGTAGCAATTACAACAACTGCTTATGCTTCTACTATGACTACTGCAACTGCTACTACTTTTACTACTAGTACGACTACTATGGTTACTACTGCTACTACTACTACTACTACTACTACTACTACTACTACTACTTCTGCTACCACTACTACTACTACTACTACTTCTTCCCCTACAATAATTACTGCTACTGCTACTGCTACTGCTATAGCTACTACTGCTGCTATTGCTGCTTCTACTACTGCTATTATGTTAACTACTACAATTATCACTACTTCTGCCGCAATTGCTATAGCTAATACAACTTCTCCTATTACTACTGTTGTCACTCGTACTACTACCACTATAGCTATAACTACTAATACTACTACTACCACTACTATTGCTGCTTCTACCACTACCACCACCACTATTACTACTACTACCTCACCAACTACTACTTCTACTACTACACTAATACTACTATTATTACTACAACTACACTAATACTACTACTACTACTGCTACTGTAACAATTGCTCCTACTATTGCTACTACTACTGCTTCTGCCACTACTATTGCAACTACGACTACTACTACTACTACTACTACTACTACTACTACTACTACTACTACTACTACTACTCTTGCTACGGCTTCTTTTGCTACTAAAACTACTACTAATTCCACTACTGCATCTTCTACTACTACAACTACTACTAGTACCACTGCTACCACCACGACTGTGACTACAACTATGACCATGACTGCTACAACATCTAATACTACTACCCCAACTACTAAAACTACTACTACTACTACAACTACTGTGACTACTACTACTATTGCTAATATTGCTACTATTGCTTCAACAACTACTAAAACTAATATTACTAGTATAATGACTACTACAACAAATGCTACTACAGCTACTGCTATCATTCTTACTACTTCTACTATTACTACTACTACTACTACTACTACAACAACAACAACAAGCACTACTACTATGACTATTACTGCTACTACTACCCCTACTAGTCCTACTACTACTGTTGTTGCTATTGCTATTACAACTCCCTCTTCTCCTACAGCTATGACTATAGCTACTACTACTATAATAACTACTGCTACTGGTACTACTACTATTACCACTACTATGATTGCTACTACAATAACAACAACTACTGCTGCTACTACTAATATTATTGCTTCAACTACAACTACTACTACTATTATTTCTACTTTTGCTACTGCTACTAGTATTACTACAACTCCTACTAATACTGCAACAACTATTATTTTTACTAATGCTACACCTACTATTATTGCTACTACTACTATTTTTCCAATTGCTACTGCAAATGGTACTCCAACTTCTACTACTAGAAATATTGCACCAACTACTACTACTTCTACTACTGCTCCTACTACCACTACTGTCACTACAAATACAATTACTGCTTTTCCTACAACAACTACTACTCCTACTTCTACTACTATTACAACCTCCACTACGACTACTGATACTCCTACTAATATTGCTACGACTACTACTTCTTGACTACTACTGCTGCTGCTGCTACTATTATTACTACAACTGCCACCATTACTACTACTACTATTGCTCCTACTATTGCTGCTACTCCTACTACGATCACCAACACCACTACTACTACTAGTACTACTACTACTAGTATGACGGTTAGTTCTATTGCTGTTAATGCTATTGCAACTATAATTACTAGAAGTACTACTTCTATCACTATTATGGTTGCTACAACTACTGCATCTACTACTACTTTTACTACTACTACTTTAGCAACTACTACTTCTACTACTCCTCCTCCTCCTCCTCCTACTACTACTACTAATACTACTACCGCTACTACTACAACTACTACAGTTGCTACTAATAGTACTACTACTACTATTACAACCACTACTACTATAGCTACTCCTAGTACTACTTCTGGTAATACCATTTCTTCTTCTACTACTACTGTTACAACTGCTACTACTGCTACTCCTAGTGCTAGTACTAGTGCTATAACTACTACGACTGCTACTACTACTACTATTACTGCCACAACAACTACTACTATTGCTACTACTCCTTCTACAACAACTACTACTACTTTTACTTCAATAATGACTACTACTACTGCTACACCTACTATTACTACTACTACCACTACTATTTCTACTTCTACTACTATAATTACTTCTGCTACTACTACTACTACTACCATTACTACTCCTATTACTATGACTACAGCTACTACTACTACTACTACACTATTATGGTTATTGTTGCAGCTGCTACTTCCACTACTACTATAATTACTGTAGCTACTATGACTATGTTTCCTACTATAACTACTACTATTACCACTTCTACTGCTACTACTGCTACAAGCAATAGCCAGGATAGTTGTAGTAGCAGAAGAAGTAGCAGTAGTACAAGGAGTAGTAGTAGTAGCAGTAGCAGTAATAGCAGTAGCAGAAGCATGACTAGTAGTAGTAGTTGTAGTATTACTAGTAGCAGTAGTAGAAGTAATAGTAGCAGCAAAAGTTATAGCATGAGAAATAGTAGCAGTAGAAATAGTCGCATAGTACTAGTAGAGTAGCAAGCAGCGTAGTAGTAATTAGTAGTAGGAGAAGCATTCACTGTAGTAGCCCCAGTAGCCGCAGCAGGAGAGTCGCAGTCATAGAATTCGCATAATTTACTAGTAGTAGTAGTAGTGGTGGTGGTGGTGGTGGTTAGTAGTAGTCGTAGTAACAAGATTCTCGTCTAGCTGCCCTCAGTTTCGTAGTCGCAGTAGAAGTAGCCACAGTAGTTCGTAGTTAGTAGCACAATAGTCGTAGTAAGTAGTACTAGGAGCAGCCGGCAGCCAGCAGCAGCAGTATAGTAGTAGTCGTACATAGTAGTAGTCGTAATTAGTAGTAGTTAGTAGTTAGTAGTAGTAGTAGTTATAGTAGTAGTAGTAGTAGTAGTTAGTAGTAGTAGAGTAGTTAGTAGTAGTTGTAGTACGTTTTGTCTGTTGTTGTTGTCTTTTGTAGTAGTAGTAGTAGTAGTAGTAGTAGTAGTAGTAGTTGTTGTAGTAGTAGTAGTAGTAGTAGTAGTAGTAGTAGTAGTAGTAGTAGTAGTCGTAGTGGTAGCAGCAGCAGTAGTAGTAGCATTACTAGTTGTAGTAGTAGTAGAAGAAGTAGTAGTAATAGTAAGAGTACTAGTTGTAGTAGCAGTTGTAGAGGTAGTAGTAGTATTCACTATAGTATTAGTCGTAGTAGTAGTAGTAGCTATAGTAGCAATAGTAGTAGCAATAGTAGTAGCAATATTGGTTATATGGTAGTAGTATCATAAGTAGCTATAGTAGTAGCCGTTGTAGCAGTAGCAATAGCTGCAATAGCAGTGCTAGTAGTAATAGCAGTAGTGGTAGCAATTGTAGTTGTAATAGTAGTAGTACTAGTTATAGTCATAGTTGTAGCAGTAGTCATAGTAGTAGTAGAAGTAGTGGAAGTGGTTGCAGTAGTAGTAGCAGTAGCAATACCAATAGTTATAGTTGTTGCATTAATAGCTATAGCAGAAGTATTAGTATTAGTAGTAGTGGAAGTGGTAGTTGTGGCAGGTGCAGCAGTTGCAGCAGTATAGGTAATAGAAGTGTAGTAGTTGTATTTGTAGAAGTAGTAGCTGTAGTAGCAGAAGAAGTAGCAATTGCAGTATTAGAATTAGTAGTGGTAGGAGTAGTAGCATTATAGCAGAAGTAGTAGTAGTAATAGCTAGAGTAGTAGTAGAAGTAGTAATAAAAGTATTACTAGACGTAGGAGAAGTAGTAGTAGCAGTAGTAGCCGTATCCGTAATAGTAGTAGTAGTAGTAGAGGAAGCAGTAGTAGCAGTGTTAGTAGTAATATGAGAAGCGATTGTTGTAGCAGTAGAAGTAGTATAAGCAGCAATCATAGCAGCAGTAGCAATAGCAGTAGTAGAATTAGTAGTAATAGTAGTAGTTGTTGCTGTTTTAGAAATAGTAGTAGTAGTAGTAGTAGAAGTAGTAGTTGTTGTTGTAGTAGTAGTTGCAGTTGAAGTAGTGGTTGTAGCGGTAGTAGCAATAGTTGTATTAGTACTGGTTGTAGTAGCTTTCGTAGTAGTAGAAGTAGCAGCAGTAGTAGCAATTGTAGTAGTTGTAGTAGTAGTAGTACTAGTAGTAGTAGCAGTCACAGTAGTAGAAGTATTACTAGCAGTAGTTAGTAGTAGTAGCAGAAGCAGTAGTGGTAGTAGTTGTAGTAGTGGTATTAGTTAGTAGAAGTAATAGTCATAGCAGTAGTAGCAGCAGCAGCAGTAGTAGCAGAAGTAGCAACATTAGCACTAGTAGCAGTTATTGTAGTTGTAGTAGTAACAGTAGAAGCATTTGCAATAGTAATGGCAGTATTAGTAGCAGTAGTAGAAGAAGTAGTTGTTGTTGTAACAGTAATAGTGGTATTTGTAGTGGTTAGTAGGATTAAGCCCTGCAGCAGCAGTAGTAGTAGTATTAGTAATAGTAATAGTAGTTGTAGTAGTAGTATTAGTAGTAGTAGTAGCAGCAGTAGTTGTACTAGTAGTATTAGTACTAGTGGTAGTGGTAGCACAAGTTGTTGTGGCTATAGTAGAAGTAACAGCAGCACTCGTAGCCGTAGTAGTAGTCGCAGTAGTAGTTGTAGGAGTACTAGTAGCTGTAATAGTAGCAGCAGTTGTAGTAGTAATAGTAGTAGCAGCCGCATCAGCATCAGTGAAAGTAGCAGTAGTAGTATTAGTAGAAGTAGAAGTAGTAGTCGTAGTTATAGTAGTAGTAATAGTAGCAGTGGTAATCGTAGTAGTAGTGGTGGTATTAGTAGTAGGAGTAGTTGGAGTGGTAGCAGTAGTAGTAGTAGTAGTAATACATTAGTAGAAATAGTATCAGAAATAGTACTAGTTGGAGTAGTAGTAGTAGTAGCAGTAGTAGCAGAAGTAGTGGTTGCAGCGATAGTAGTAGTAGTGGTGGTGGTGAGAGTGCTAGTAGCAGCAGTTGCAGTGGAAGCAGCAGTAGTAGTAGAAGTAGTAGTAGTAGTAATAGCAGTAGTAGTAGCACCCGTTATGGTTGTAACAATAGTTGTAGTAGTTGTAGTACAAGTAATAGTTGTAGTAGCAGCAGCAGAAGTAGTATATTAGCTATAGAAGTAGTAGTAGTAGTATTAGAAGTAGCTGAAGTAGTGGTAATATGAGATGTAGTAATAATTATTGTAGCAGTATTCGCAGTAGTAGCAGTTGTAGTTGTAGTCTTTGCAGTAGTTATAGTAATACGAAAAGTAGCAATTGTTGCAGTAGTAGCTATAGGACTAGTATTAGAAGTAGTAGCAGTAGTAGGAATAGTGGTAGTTGTTGTAGAAGTGGTAGTAGTTGCGGTAGTAGTAATAGTAATAGTAGTAGTAGTAGCATTAGTAGTGGCAGCAGCAGTAGTCATAGTACTAGTAGAAGTAGTGGTAGTAGTAGTAGAAATAGAAGTAGCAGTAGCCGTAGTAGTTGTAGCAGTAGTTGGAATAGTAGTAGTTGCCGTAGAAGTGGTAGTAGGAGTGATAGTAGTCATAGTAATAGTAGCAGCAGCAGTAGTAGTAGTAGCAGCAGCAACAGCAGTAGTAGTAGAAGTAGTAGTAGTAGTAGCAGCAACAGAAGTAGTAGTGGCTATATTAGTCATTGCACTTCTTGTAGTAGTAGTAGCAGTACTTATAGTAGCCGTCATGGTAGTAGTTTAAGTAGCAGTAGCAGTAGTCACAATAGTAGTAGTAGTAGTAGTAGTAGCAGCAGCAGTGATAGTAGTACTAGTAATATTAGCATTAGTTGTAGCAGTAGTAGTGGTTGTTGTCATTGTTGATGTAGGAGAAGTAGTAGTAGTAGTAGTTATCATTGTTGTTGGAGATGTAGTAGCAATAGCTGTAGTAGTTGTACTAGTATTTGTTGTCGTAGTAGTAGTGGTAGTTGTATCAGTTGCGGTAATAGTAGTAGTTATTGTTGTAGACGTAGTAGTAGTAGTAGTAGCAGTAATAGTCATAGAAGTAGTAGACGTAGTAGCAGTAGTAGTTGTAGTAGTGGCAGTAATAGTCGTAGAAGTAGTAGCCGTAGTAGCAGTAGTAGTTGTAGTAGTAGCAGTCATAGTAACAGCAGCAACAGCAGTTGTAGTTAATGTAATGGTAGCAATAGTAGTAGTAGCAGTCGTAGTTGCAGTAGTATTAGTTGTAGCAGTTGTAGCAGTAGCAGCAGTATTAGTATTAGCAGTTGTAAGAGTTGTAGAAGAAGTAGCAGTTATTATAGTCACAGTGGTAGTAGTAGTAGCAGTACTAGAATAACTAGAAGTAGGAGGAGGAGCAATAGGAGTAATAGTATTAGCTGGAGCAGCAAAAGCCGTAGTAGGAGTTGTAGTGGCTAGAGTAATAGCACTAGGAGAAGTAGTAGTTGTAGTAGTATTAGCAGTAGTAATAGTGGTAATTGTAGCAGTAGTAGTAGTAGCAGTCGAAGTAGTGGGAGTAGTAGTAGTAGTAGCTACTGTAGCAGCTGCAGTAGTAGTAGTAGGTGTAGTTGTAGCAGTAGCAGTAGTAGTAGTTATAGTAGTAGTAGCAGCAGTATTAGTAGCAGTATTAGTAGCAATAGTAGTTGGAGTAGTAGTATTAGCAGTAATAGTAGCAATAGTAACAGTAGTATTTGTAGTTGTAATAGTGGCTGTTGCAGCAGTTGCATCAGTTGTGGTAGTAGCTGAAGTAGTAGTAGTAGTAGTAGTAGCAGTAGTAGCCATAGTAGCATTGGGAGTAGTAGTAGCGATAGTAGCTGAAGTAGCAGTGGTAGTATTAGCAACAGTAGTTGTAGTTGTAGAAGTAGTACTGTTCGTAGTAGTCTAGTAATAGTACCAGTCGAAGTATTAGTAGCTGTAGTAGTTGTTGTATTTGGAGTAATAGTAGTAGTAGAAGAAGTAGTAGTAGTTGCCGTAGTAGTAGGAGTTGTATTAGTAGCAGTAGTAGTTGTAATAGTAGTGGTAGTAGCAATAGAAATAGTGGTAGTAGGGGCAGCAGTTGTAGCAGTAACTATAACAGTATTAGCAATAATACTAGTTTTAGTAGTAGTACCAGTTGTAGTAGTAGCAGTTGCAGTAGTAGAAGTAGTAGAAGTAGTAGTAGTAGTAGTAACAGCAGCAATAGTAGTACTCGTAGTTGCAGTAGCAGTAGTAGTAGTAGCAGTAGTACTAGTTGTGATAGTAGCAG
>RXID01015666.1:0-10744 GCA_005019695.1 Trichopus zeylanicus subsp. travancoricus | reverse complement strand
CAGTAGTAGCAAATAGTAGAACTTGTGGTAGTTGTAGTAGTAGTAGGTGTAGCAGTAGTAGTTGTAGAAGAAGAAGTAGTAGTACTAGTTGTAGTAGAAATAGTAGTCGTATTTGTAGTTGTAGTAGTATTAGCAGTAATAGTAGCAGCAATAGTAGTAGTGTTAGTGATAGCCGGAGCAGTAGTAGTAATAGTATAAGTAGTAGTATTAGTAGTTGTTCTAGTCGTAGTTGTAGTAGAAGTAGTAGTAGCAGCAGCAGTAGTAGTAGTAGTAGTAGTAGTAGTAGTAGTAATAGTAGCAATAGGAGTAGAAGAAATTGTTGCAATAGTAATTGAGTAGAGCAGCAACTGTAGTGGTAGTTGTTGCCGCAATTGTTGTAGTGGTAGCTATCGTAGTAGTAGCAGGATGAGTAGCAGTAGTATTAATAGTAGTTGTTGTAGTAGTTGTTGTTGTAGTAGTAGCCATAGCACTAGTTGCTGTCATAGTTATTATATTAGTAGCAGTGGTAGTAGTAATATTAGCAGTAGCAGTAGCAGTAGTAATATTACCTGTAGCAGTAGCAGTATTAATAGTAGTTGCAGTAGGAGCAGTTGTCGTAGAAGTAGGAGAAGAAGTTGTAGTAGTAGAAGTAGCCACAGGGGCAGCAGCGGCAGCAGTCGCAACAGCAACAGGAGTAGTAGTAATTGTAGTAGTAGTCATAGTAGATGCGAAAGTAGTGGCAGTACTAGTATGGGTAGTAGAAGTAGTAGTAGCAGGAGAAGAAGTTGTAGTAGCTATAGTAGCCATAGCAGCAGTAGCAACAGTAGTAGTAATAGCAGAAGCAAAAGTACTAGTCATAGCAGTAGTAGTCGTTGTAGTAGTAGTTGTAGTAGAAGTAATAGTAGTAGAAGTAGCAGTAGCAGTAATGTAGTAGTGGTGGCAGGCAATAGTAGTTGTAGAGTAGGCAGTAGTAGGAAGTAGTAGTAGTAGCAGTAGTAGCAGTTGTAGCAATTGTAGCGGTAGCATGAGTAGTAGTAGTAGTAGTAGTAGCATCTACGGCAGTAATAGCAATAATAGCAATAGCAGTAGTAGTAGGAGGAGGAGGAGTAGTCAAAGTAGTAGCAGAAGTAATTGTGGTAGTAGTAGCAGTAGTAGTAGTAGGAGCAGTAGCAGTAGAAGCAGTAGTAGTAGCAGCAGCAGTAGTAGTAGTAGTAGTCATAGTAGTTTTCGTAGCAGTAGTAGTCACAAAAGTAGTTGTTGTAGTAGCAGCAGTAGTAGTAGTAGCAGGAGCAGTAGTACTAGTAGTAGCAATAGTAGTAGCAGCAATAGTTGTTTAGTAATAGTAAGGGTACCAGCAGTAGTACTAGTAGAAGTATTAGCAGTATCACTTGTAGTTGTAGTAGTCATAGCTATAGTAGTAGTTGCAAGCATAAGTAGTAGCAGTAGTACTAGTCATCGAAGCAGTTGTAGTAGTAGTTGTAACACTAATGGCAAGAGTAATAGTAGTAGGAGAATTTGTAAGAGTAGTGGTTGGAGCAATAGCTACAACAATAGTATTATTAGCAGTAGTGGTAGTGGTAGTAGTTGTAGTAGTAGTAATAGTTGTTGCAGTAATAGTAGTAGCAGCAGCAACAACATCAGTACTAGTTGAAGTAGTAGTAGTAGTAGTGGTGGTGGTGGTGGTGGTCGTAGTAGTAGTAGTAGTAGTAGTGGTAGTAGTAGTAGTAGCCGCAGTAGTAATAGAAGTAGTAGTAGTGGCATTTGTAGTTGTAGTCGTAGTAGTATTAGTAATAGAAGTAGTAGTAGTGACATTTGAAGTTGTAGTCGTAGTAGTAGTAGTATTAGTAGTAGCAGAACTTGTAGTAGCAAAAGTAGTAGCAGTAGTAGTAACTGTAGTAGTGATAGCATGGGCAGTAGTAGTGGTACCAATAGTACCAGCTGCTGCAGTTGTAACAGTACTAGTAATAGTAGCCCTAACAGTAGTATTATTAGTTGTATTAATAGTAGTAACAATAATGGTAGTATAAGGAAGAAGTAGTAGCAGTTGTAGTAATAGTAGCCACAGCAGCAACAGCACCAAAGCAGCAGCAGCAATAGCAGCAGTAATAGTAATAGTAGTTGTTGTAATAGTATTAGTAGTCATAGCAGCTGCAGCTATAGTAGTAGCAAAAGTAATAATAGTAGCAAAAGTACTAGTTGTAGCAGTAGTGGTAGTAGTAGTAGTAGCCGCAGCAGCCGGAGTAGCAAAAGTAGTAGAAGTAGCAATAGTAACGGAAGTGGTAGCCGGTACAGTTCTAGTAGTGGTATTTGCACCAACAGCAGAAGCAGCAGCATTAATACATCAGCAGAAGTAGTAGTAGTTTTTGTAGTGGGAGTAGTTGTAGTAGTAGCAATAGCATTAGTAGCACATTTAGTATTAGTAGTAGTAGTAATAGTAGTAGTAGTAGTAGTAGTAGCAGTAGTAGTAGTAGCAATAGCAATAGCAGCAGCAGTAGTAGGGGAAGCAGAAGTAGTAGTAGTAGTAGTAGTAGTAGTAGTTGTAGTAGAAGCAGTAACTGTAGCAACATTAGTGGTAGTAGTAGTTGTAGCAGTAGTAGTAGTAGTAATAGTAGTAGCAGCAGTAGCAACAGCAGTAGCAGCAAGAGCAGCACGAGCGGTAGTAGTAGTAGCTGTAGTAGTAATAGTAACAAAAGTAGTTGAAGTACTACTTGTAGTTATTATAGTAGAAGGAATAGCAGTAGTATTAGCGGAAGTGGTAATAGCAGTAGTAGTAGGCAGAGTAGAAGTAGTATTAGTAGTAGTAGTAGTAGTAGTAGTTGTAGCAATAGCAGTAGTTGTAGTAGTAGCAGTATTAGTTAAAGTAGTGGTAGCTGGTGAAGTAGTAATAGTAGTTGTTATTGTTGTTGTAGGAGAAGAAGTAAGAGCAGTGATAGTAGTAGTAGTAGTTGTTGTTGTTTCTAGTTGTAGTAGCAGTAGTAGTCTTAGTTGTAGTAATAGTAGTAGTTGTAATAGCAGTGGCAACAATTGTAGTAGTAGTAGTAGTAGTAGTAGTGGCAACAATAATAGCAGTATTAGTGTAGCTGTTGTCGTAGTAGTAGTAGTGGCGATAGTAGTAGTAGTAGAAATTGTAGTAGTAGTAATAGAGTAACTATTGTAGTAGTAATAGCAGTAGCAGTAGTAGTAGTAGTAGTAGTTGTAGTAGTAGTAGTGGTAGTAGTAGGAGCAGTAGTATTAGTCACCATAGTTGTTGTAGTTGTTGTAAAATTAGTAGTAGGTGCAGTAGTAGTAGAAGTGGTAGTAGTGGAAGAAGAAGTAGTAGAAGTAGTAGTAGTTCAAGCTGTAGTAGAAGTAGCATTAGTAGCAAAATTAGTAGTAATAGTAGTAGGCACAATAGTATAGGCTGTCGAAGTAATTATAGTCGCAGTAGTCGTAGTCGTAGTAGTAGTAGTGGTAGACGTAGTAGTTGTAGGGGCTGTAGTAGTAGAAGAAGTAGCAGTAGTTTAAGTAGAAGTAGTAGTAGTGGTAGTTGTAGTAGAAGTATTAGTTATAGTACGAGTTGCAATAGTTGTAGTAGGAGTAGTACTAGTAGAAGTTGCAGTAATAGTAGTAGCAGTAGTAGCAGTAGAAGTAGTAGCGAAAGTAGCAGCAGAAGTTGTAGTAGTAGTTGGAGTAGTAGCAGCAGTCCAAGCAGTAGTTGTAGTAGTAGGGGTAACAATAGTAGTTGCAGTAGTAGAAGTAGCAGTAGTAGTTGTAGTAGTTGGAGTATTAGTAATACCAGTTTAGATAGTTGTAGTAGTAGTAGCAGGAGCTGCAGTAGTTGCAGTAGTAATCATCATCGTTGTTGGAGCAGTAGTAGTTGTTGTCGTAGTAGTAGTAGCAGTGGGAGTTCTAGAAGCGGTAGTATTAGTAGTTGGATCGGTTTTAGTAGAAGTTGTAGCTGCAACAGTCGTAGTAGTAGCAGAACCAACAGTAGCCAAAGTAGTAGGAGTAGAAGTAGAAGTAGTAGTAGTAGTTTTAGTAGTCGGGGTAGTAGTAGCAGTAGTTGTAGCAACAGTAGTAGTAGAAGTAGTAGAAGCAGTAGTAGTAGCTATCGTAGTAGCAACAGTAGAGGAAGTAGGAGAAGTAGCAGTAGTATTAGCTGTAGCAATAGTAGTAGTGGTACAAGTAGTAGTAGGTGCAATAGCGGTAATAGTATTAGAAGTAGTAGGAGAAGTAGTAGTAGTACCAGCATATGTAGTGGTAGCATTAGTAGCAGTCGCAGTTGTTGTTGTAGTAGTAAGAGTAGTAGCAGTAATAGTGGTAGTAGAAGCAGCAGTAGCAGTAGCAGCAACAGTAGTGGTAGTATTAGTAGTAGTAGCAGCTGTAGTATTAGTAGTAGTCGTAGTAGGAGAAGAAGTAGTAGTGGAAGTAATAGTTGTAGTATTAGTAGTAGCAGTACTAGCAGCAGTAGTAGTAATAGTAGGAGTAATAGCGGTAGTAGTATTAGTTGTAGCAGTAGGAACAGTAATAGTAGTAGTAGTAGTAGTAGTAGTAGTAGTAGTAGTAGTAGTAGTTATCGTAATAGTTGCAGTAGCAGTAGTCTTAGAAGTAGTAGTAGTTGTTATAGTAGAAGTGGTTGTCGTAGTAGTTGTTGTTGTAGTATTAGTAATTGTAGTTTATGTTGTTGTAGCAGCAGTAGCAATTGTAGTGGTAGTAGTAGTAGTAGTAGAAGAAGAAATAGTAGTAGCAGAAGTAGTAGTCCTAGCAGTAGTAGTCGTAGTAGTACTAACTGTTGTAGTAGAAGTAATAGTAGTAGAAGTAGCAGTAGTAGTAATACAAGTTGTAGGAGTAGTATTAGTGGCAGCAGTAGTATTAGTAGCAGTAGCAGTAGTAGTAGTAGTAGCAACAGTAGCAGCAGCAGTAGTCGCAGTAGTTGTAATAATAGCAGTAGTAATAGCAGCAGTAGCAATAGTAGCAGTAGTAGTGGTAGCATCAGTAGTAGTAGTAGCAGTAGCATAGTAGTAGTAGTAGCAATAATTGTTGTAGTAGCAGTAGTAAAAGTAGGTGTAGTTGAAGTTGTAGCAGAAGTAGTAGTAGTAATAGCAGCAGTAGTCATAGTAGCAAAAGCAGTAGTTGAAGTTATAGAAGCTATAGTAGCAGTAGATACCATACTGATAGATGTAGCAGTAGCTGTAGTTGCTGGAGTAGAAGTAGACGTAGTAGAAGTAGTAGTAGCAATACCTATGGTAGCAAAAGCAGTGCCAGTAATGGAATCAACAGTTGTTGTTGAATGAACAGTAGCAGCAGTAGCAGTATTAGTTGAAGTAGTAGCAGTGAAAGTAGTAGAAGTAGTAGTAGTAGTAACAGAAGTTGAAGTCGTAGTAGTAGTAGCTGTAGTAGCAAAAATAGCAGGAGTTGTAATAGTTGTACTAACAACAGTAGTAGTACTAGTAGTAGTAGCAATGGTAGAAGAAATAGTAGTCGTAGTAGTGGTAGTAGCAGTAGTGTAGTAGTAGGAGTAGTAGCAGCTATTGTTACTGTAGTAGTAGTTGAAGTAGTATTAATAATAGTAGTCGTAGAAGAAGTAGTGGTAGTAGTTGCAATAGTAGCAGAAGTAGTACTAGAAGAAGTAGTAGTCGTATTAGCAAAAGTAGTAGTAGCTGTAGTAGCAAAAGTAGTAGCAGTAGTAGTTGTTGTTGTAATTGCAGCGTTCGTAGCAGCCGCAGTAGTAGAAGAAGAAGTAGCAGTCGTAAAAGTAGTAGCAAAAGTAGCAATTGAAACTGTGGTAGCCGCTGTATTAGCAGTAGCACTGTAGTAGTAGCTGTAGTAGTAGTAGTAGTAATTGTTGTAGTTGTTGTCGTAGTAGTGGTAGTGGTAGTAGCAGTAGTAGTAGAAGTCGTAGCAAAAGTTGCAATCGCAACTGTGGTAGCCACTGTATTAGTAGTTGTAGTAGTAGCAGTAGCTGTAGTTGTAGTAGTAGTCATAGTAGTAGTAGTAGTAGCAATAGTAGCCGTAGGAGCAACTGTAGTAGTAGTGGAAGCAGTAGTAGTTGCAGTAGTAGTAGCAGTAGTAGCAACAGTAGTAACAGTAGTAGTGGCAGCAATAGTAGTAGTAGTAGAAGCTGTACTAGTAGTACTAGCTGCAAAAGTAGTAGGAGTTGCTATCGTAGTAGTTGTAACAACAGCCATAGTAGTAGTAGTAGTAGTAGTAGTAGTAGTAGTTGCAGATGCCGTAGCGGTAGTGGTAGTAGTAGCAGAAGCTGCTCTAGTACTAGTAGTAGTAGTAGAAGCCGCAGTAGTAGTAGTAGTAGTAATACAAGGAGCCACAGTAGTGGTAATAGTAGTATTTGCAATAGTAGTAGCAACAACAGTATTAGCAATAGTAGTAGTAGCACTTGTAGTAGCTATAGTAGTAGTAGTAGTTGTTGTTGTTGTTGTTGTAGCAGTAGTAGTAGTAGTAGTAGTAGTAGTATAGTAGTAGTAGCAGTAGCAGTAGTAGAAGTACTTGTAGTAGTAGTTGTTGTTGTAGCAGTTGTAGAAGTAGTAGTAGTAGTAGCACTGGCATCAGCAGTAGCAGTAGGAACAGTAGTAGTAGCAGTAGTAGCGGTAGTTGTAGTAGTTGAATTAGTAGTAGTAGTAGTAGAAGTAGCAATAGTTGTCACAGCAGTAGTAGTAGTAGTAGAACTACTAGTAGGGGTAGTAGCAGTAGTAGTAGAACTACTAGTAGGGGTAGTAGTACTAGTACTAGTAGTAGTAGTAGAAATAGTAGTAGTAGATGTAGTAGTAGCAGTAGTGGTAGCAATAGTCGTAGTAGAAGTGGTGGTAGCACTAAAAGTTGTAATGGTAGTAGAGTATTAGTAGAAGTAGTATTAGTTGTAATGGTATTACTTGAAGTAGTAGTATTAGTAGCAGAAGTAGGAGTAGTAGTAGCATTAGTAGTAGTAGTAGTTGTTGTTGCGGTGGTTGTTGTAGTAGGAGTAGTCGCAGTAGTTGCAATAGTAGTAGCAGTAGTAGTAGTAGTAGTAGCAGCAGCAGCAGCAGCAGCAGTAGTAGTAGTAGTAGTAGTAGAAGCAGTAGCTGTAGTAGTGGTGGTGGTGGTTGTAGTAAAAGTAGTAGCAGCAATAGTAGCAACATTAGTCACAATAGTAGTAGTAGTAGTAGTACCCATTGTATTAGCAGTAATAATAGTAGTAGTGCCAGTAGTACTAGTAGTAGTAGTAGTAGTTGTAGTAGTAGTAGGAGTAGTAGTAGTTATTGTAGCAGTAGCAATAGTAGTAGTAGGAGTAGCAGTTGCAATTGTAGAAGTTGAGGTAGTAGTAGCCACAGTAGTAGTAGAAGTATCATTAGTAAAAATAATAGTAGTTGTAATAGTTGTAGTAGCTGCAGTACTAATAGTAGTAGTAGTAGTAGAGCGATTGCAACAACAGTAGTCATAGAAGAAGAACTTGTATTAGTAGAAGTAGTAGTAGTTGTTGGAATTGTAGTAGAGCAATAGTAGCAGTTGCAGTAGTCGTAGGAGTTGTAGTACTAGCAATCGCAGCAGTTGCAATAGTAGTAATAGTAGCATTAGCAGTAGTAGTAGTAGTAGATATAGTAGTATTGGTAGTTGTTGTGCCAGCAGTAGCAGCAGCAGCAGCAGTAGTATTAGTAGTAGAAGTAGCAGCAGCTGGAGTAGTAGTTGTTGTTGTAATAGCTATAGTAGTAGCAAATTTAGAAGTAGTAGTAGTATTAGTGAGAGTAGGAGAAAATGTTGTAGTAGTAGTAGTAGTAGTAGTAGTAGTAGTAGTAGTAGTAGTATTAGTTTTAATTATAGTAGTAGTTGTTGTTATTGTAGAAGAAGTAGCAGTCGTAGCAGTGCCAGCAGTTATAGTAATAATAGCAAATGTAGTAATAGTGGCACTAGTAGCAGTGCCAGCAGTAGTAGCAGTAGTAGCAATAGTTGTTATAGTAATAATAGCAAATGTAGTACTAGTGGCACTAGTAGCAGTGCCAGCAGTAGTAGCAGTAGTGGTAGGAGTAGGAGAAATAGTAGTAGCGATAGTTGTAGTTATAGTAGTAGTAGCATTAGTAGTAGCAAGAGTAGTAGTACTAGTCGTAGTAGTAGTAATAGTAGTAGTAGTAGTTGTTGTTGTTGTAATAGTAGTAGTAGAAGTTACAACAGCAGTTGAGTACTAGTTGCGATCGTAGCAGCAACACTAGTAGTTGTTGTAGTAGCCGTAGTAGCATTCAGCGTAATACTCGTAGCAGTAGTTGTATTAGTAGCAGTAGCGGGAGCAGTAGTACTAGCGTAGTTGTAGTATTAGTATTAGTAGTAGCAGTACTATTAGAAGTACCATTAGTCATTGTAGCAGCAACAATTGTAGCAGTAATAGTAGTATTAGTGGTAGCAATAGTAGTACCAGAAGTAGTAGTAGTAGGATAAGTAGTAGTAGTAGCAGCAGTAGTGGTAGCTGCAGTTGTAGTATTAGTAGTAGTAGTAATAGTAGTAGCAATAGCAGTAGTAGTAGGAGCAGCAGTAGTGGTAGTAGCTTTATCAGTAGTAGTTGTAGTAGTTATAGTCATAGTACTAGCAGTAGCAATAGTGGTAGTAGTATTTGTAGTCATAGTTGAAGTAGGAGAAGTGGTAGTAGCAGTGGTAGTAGTTGTAGTAGTAGTGGTAGTAGTTATTGTAGTTGTAGCAGTAGTAGGAGTAGCCGTATTAGGAGTTGCAATAGTAGTTGTAGTATTAGTAGTAGTAGTTGTAGCAGTTGTAGTAGTCGTAGTAGTCTTGGTATTAGTAGCGGTAGTGGTGGTAGTAGCAGTAGCAGCAGTAGCAGTAGTAGTAGCAGAAGCTGTGAAAGGAGAAGTTGTATTTGATGCAGTAGCAATAGTAGTTGTAGAAGTAGTATTAGCAATAGAAGTACTATTTGTTGTAATGGTAGTAGCAATAAAAGCCATAGTTGTAGTAGTTGCAGGAGCAAAAATAGTAGTAGCAGTAATAAAAATTATTGTAGTAGTTGTTATTGTTGCTATTGCAGTAGTTGTAGTAGTAGTAGTAGCAGCAGCAGTAGTAGTAGTAGTAGTACTAGTAGTACCAGTAATAGTAGTAGTAGTTGTTGTTGTAGTAGTAGTTGCAATAATAGCAAAAGTAGTGGTAGTAGTATAAGTAGTAGCAGTAGTAGTAGAAGTGGTAGTAGATGTAGTATTCGTAGTAGTAGTAGTAGTGGTAGTAGCAGTAGCAGTGGTAGTAGCAGTAGCATTAGTAGTAGCAGCAGCAGCAGTAGTAGTAGTAGTAGCGAAAGTTGTGAAAGGAGATATTGTACTTGATGCTATAGCAGTAGTAGTTGTAGAGAGAGTAGTAGTAGTAGAAAAAGAACTCGCAGTTGCAATTGTTGTAGCAGCAAAAGTAGCAATAGTAGTTGTTGTTGTTATAGTAGTAAGAGTAGTAGTAGTTGTTGTTGTTGTTGTTGTAGTAGTAGTTGCAATAGTTGCAAAACTAGTGGTGGTAGTAGTAGTAGTAGTATAAATAGTTGTAGAAGCTGTAGAAGTAGTAGCAGTGGTAGTAGTAGATGCAGTAGTAGTGGCTGTAGTACTAATAGCAACAAAAGTAGCCATAGAAGTAGTAGATGAAGTAGTAGTAGCATTAGTAGTAGGAGTATCAGTAGTAGCAGCTGTGGTTGTAGTAGTCGGGGTTGTAGTAACAGTAATAGCATTAGTAGTAATAGTAGTAGTAGTAGCAGTAGTAATAGTAGCAGTACTAGGCATAGTATTAGTCGTATTAGGAGTAGTGGTACGCGTAGTAGTAGTACGAGTAGGAGTGGCAGTTGGAGTTGTAGTAGTAGTAGTGGTGGTGGTTAGAGTAGTTGTCATATTAGTTGTTATAGTTGTAGTAATAGTAGTTGAAATAGGAGTAGTAGCAGTATTGGTGGCGGCAATAGCAATTGTAGGAGTAGCAGCAGCAGCAGCAGTTGTTATAGTAGTACTAGTTATAGTAGGAATAGTAAGAATAGTAGTGGTAGTAATATTAATACTAGTAGTCATAGTAGTAGTAGCAGCAGTAGCAGTAGTAATAGCAGTAGTGGTAGTAGGAGTAGTTGGACTTGTAGTTAGAGTAATAGTAGTAGAAGGTGTAGTAGTTGGAGTTGTAGTTAGAGTAATAGTAGTAGAAGGTGTAGTAGTTGGAGTAGTAGTGGAAGTAGTAGTAGTTGTAGTCGTAGTAGTAGAAGTAGTAGTAGGAATAGTAGTAGTAGCTACAATATTACTACTACTGCTACTTCTCCCACAATAACAACTGCTACTCCTTCTCTTACTACTATGACTACTGCTACTGCTGCTACTATTGTTACAACTATTACCACTATTGCTACTACAACTACTACAACTACTACCACCGCTACTACTAATTCTACTACTCCTACTGCTGCTACTACTGTTACAACTACTTCGACTACTAATACCGCTACTACACCTACTATTACTACAACTACTACTACTGCTATGACTGTTATCTCTCCGACTACTACTAATGCTACTACTGCTACTACTAATACTATTACTACTAATAGTACTACTAGTACTAATACTTTAACTACTACTACTTCTACTCATACTGCTGCTGCTGCAACAACTGTATTACTACTACTACTGCTACTACTACTACTACTACTACTACTACTACTACTACTACTACTACTACTACTACTACTACTACTACTACTACTGCCACTACATCTGCTACTACTGCTACTACTTCTGCTACTACTACTAGTCCAACTACTACTACTATTACTAATATTACTACTGCTGCT